>JAMZAV010004658.1:0-50721 GCA_024449915.1 Sweltsa coloradensis | reverse complement strand
TCAGCTTCGCTTCTCAATAGCCCAATTTCATTCTTAACGTAATACAAAAAAAAAAAATAATTTTCTGTGTGTAAATATTGAAAAAATTCAGATAAAATAAATAAACATACAAAATATCAGAAATATACTGGTTCCAACGAAAGAATGCAGATGGCTCGAAATTGTTTTCTTAACATGACAACTTTTTCAACTCTATTCACGGAGGCTCAGCGTGGATCTTGCACATGGAGGAACTCTTTGATCAAGCACAGATAATTTTTGCTACTGTTGGTTAAAAAAATAATAATTGTACATTCACAACTGTTATTACATATTTATTAAAAACAAGGCGTAATATTTCCAGAACTATTCAGTTATCTTTATCAAACGATGACATTTCAAAACCACTCAGTCAAGACTTAAAAGATCTACCAACTGATGACAAACAGTTTATAAAAAGAAATATATTAAATAATATGTACCATTTTTTACTAACCAGCATCAGCCTGCTTACATAAATAAACATAAAATTAATTAATTATGTTTTGATCGTAATGATAAGTTGTATCTACGATTGACAGTAAAAGTTAAAACCTTTTTTGGTGAGCATTTTATCAATGTGTATTTTACTCGTTAAAAAAATTTATTCACAAAGAACAGTATTATAATAAAACCCAATAATGTTTGAATTGCACACAGTTTTGTTTATAAATTTATCCTAAAAATCAACATAAAAATCCTCCAGAGCATTTAACACTATGCCAACTAATAATTTTATTTTCACGATTATTTGTTGAATACTTTTATTATTAGCTCCGTTGAGTTAGAAGTACGGTATTTGTTTTGTCTGTTCTATTGAACAACGGCAAATTTGTTTTAAAACTAAAATGAACAATCTGTTTATCTTTGTGCTGTGTATTCACTTCAATATTTACATTATCAAGCTCGACAATGGAGTGATTTTGTTATTTGAAAAATATTTAATAAAAGTAAATATGTACTTTGAATTGCAATTGTAATATAGAAACTAACAGTAATATCCACTCAAAAGATGATATCAAATTTCCCGCTGGCTATGTAACTAAAATACGACTTTTTATACATCAACAATTGCTTGTTATTCTTGCTTGATTGCTAATCTAACGTTGTTATTAGATTTTTAAAGTTGATTAATTGTCGATTGATATGAAATTAAGTTCAACTTAATTTTTTTGTTTTTTCGATTAAAATACTATCAGAATTTATTTCGTAATGTTTTTTGTACCATCTGGTCTGTCTTTTTCTATCAAATCGAGTTGAAAAATAAACCTTGTACTTTTAGACGCGAATCACTTTTTTAATACGAAAATAATTAGTTTTCCCTTCACAGCACCTGCTACAAAGTCTAATTCAATTTAGTTCTTGTAGTTTTCTTACTTATTTCATTTTTATTACGTCTGTTGCAGATATTAGAAGTAAATAGACAAAGAACTACCAACCGAAAGTTAAAAACAAACGTCTCAGCTGAACTTTGTCTAACTTACTTATGTTCTTGACGGGTGAAAATTCTCTATCTTGGAAATATGATTTTAAACCGCAGATGTAAATTAATTAAATTAAAAATGAGAGGGATGAATCTTCGTCATTTGAAAAATCTTACCTAATTTGATTGGATAGCTGGGTGTAATGCAATTAATTTCAAATTAGTGTTACTAAATCTTACCTCTAAGCTATTGCAACGGTTTAACCCTTTCAGTCCCTGTGTACATTTAAATGTACATCAAATTTTAAATTTTAATACGGGCAAATGACAAGTTTTCGAATTTGACCCCAATTTTTTTATTTTTTTTTGGTAAATAAAAATTAATGAATTTTTTACCCCATGTCAATGGGACAAATAGTGCCCATTTTAGAGAAGTTTGAAAATACACATCTGCAAAAAGGGGTGAAAATGGAAAAAATGGGGTTTGTCCCAGAAAAAAAATATATATCTAGTATTGTTATTATTTGAGATACAAAAAATGTAAAATATGCAAAAAATTCAGAAAAAAATCTAATTTTAGGAAAAGTCTTCGAATTAATATTTAAAATTACTTAATTCCACAATTTAATTCGGGTCTGAAAGGGTTAAATATTGAAGCTAGACCAAACAATCTCAGCTAGAAAACGTTCATTGAGTAAAGCCGAAAGCAGTGGCTGATACGATTAGGGCGCAAGTTCGAAGCGTATTAGTGACAGAAGAAATTGACGGAAATATATTTTGCGAAATTCAGCAAGATTACATACTTGCGCGTAACGTATTTTCAACGATGTAAAGTAATTTCTACTCCTTATTCGAAGGACGATTTGCTTGTGCAGAGCTCTTGGAGGATGTTGGTTTGAATCTTGCATTCGACATGTTTTTTTTTTAAATCGTCTTTGATCATTATCTGTTGCCACTTATCGTCTCGAGTGCATTAATGGATACGTAAAGCAACAGAAATCATCAGTAAATAATTAAAATAGTCCCATATAAGCAGACTAGACATGTTTACTTTTTCGTTTATTAAATGGATTTAACGTACGTATAATTTTTGTGTGTTATCTATGAGTAATTTTTTGTGATATTTTGTGTTTTTCTAATATTGAGATTATTGAGTATATTGTTATTATGTGTTATTGTTAAATGTGTTTTGTATATTCTATTATTGTATTGTGCATATTGTCCTGGTGGTAAGACACTTTGTGTTCTGGGGCTATGCTCTAATTTCTTACCTCCAGAAATGTGATTGTTGGTTTGTCAGGTGGGAAATAAAATAATATAATAATAATAATAAAAAAATAAAAAAAATCCGTCAACGGTTTGGTTTGGACATTTTCAAGGGAATCCCTTGAAAATGCCCTTCCACAGTGAGGACGCTACGCCTCGGGAAATCAAGAATAATGTAAGTTATTCACCACCATGACGCGACAAAACATCCCGTCAATGTTATAATTTCTCTTCAATTATATCGGTTCGCGAAAGCATAACTTGTGAATAATAATAATAAATAAACAATAATAATAATAATATATAAATAATAAAAAAATAATAGTTCATGCGGCAATTTACTGTGCAGCTGGTAGCAGTGATTAGATACTTGGGCTTAAAGGTAAAATCTGCTACCTCTTCAAAGACAAAACAAAAGAAGAAAATTCTGAAATGGGAACAGCGACTAATTGGGAAAATCGATGAGTTTAGGAAAGATATCGGTAGATTGGAACAATTGCGAATGGGTAATCGATCTAAAAATGTGGTACTTTACTATTAAAATATATTTGAAAGAATCAAGGTTCACACAAAACATGAAACACTGAACAAATTCATTCACGAATATTTGGATACACTTAAACAAAAAGTAAGTGATCTTGCTAAGAGATTAAAAGATATAGAGAATGTAGCATTAGAAAAAAAAAAAACCAAATTTTCCCAAAAAAAAGGGAAAAAAACAGTTTTACCAAAAACTATCTAGTACCGAAGAAAAAACGGGAAAATGGAACACCAACTAAGACGGGGGATAGAAGATTTTGGACGGAATATGGGTAAACCCGGTAGCACACAACCAGGATGCACAATGGATTTAAGAACGAAAGAGCTAGATGAGCGATGATAATGAGATGAGATTCGAAGGTATAACTATTGATAAATTAAAAGTCGACAATCAGTGCTACACATAGCTGGAAAGCACCGGGAAATGATAATATTCAAAATTTTTGGGTATAAGAAATTCAATACTACTCACAATCAAATTAGAAAATGTCTCAACGAGTTTATAAATGGAGTTAAAGAAATACCCAATTCTTTTACTAAGGAGTAACCTTTCTCAACCCGAAAGATAATGACCGAAGAACCCAAGTAAATATCGGCCAATTACATGTCTACCAACTATATATAAAAATATTACTTCATGCATAACAAATAAAGTATATAAGCATTGCGAAAAAATCAATTCATGGCCGAGGAAAAAAAAGGATGCTGAAAAGAACTCGCAGGGATGAAAAGAACAACTCATTATCGACTCTACTGTAATGAACCAGGCAACAATAAAAAAGGAATATTCACGTAAACTACATTGACTACAAGAAAGCTTATGACTCAACACCACACACCATGGCTTATTCAGATTTTACAAATATATAAAATCAACCCAGTAATTGTTAACTTTTTGAAGACAGAAATGAAGACATGGAGAACAACACAAAAACAAAATATAAAAAACCAGCAGATAACACAGTTTCCAAATCCAAATTAAACGTGGCATTTTCCCAAAGGGTAACTCATTAAGTGCATTATGGTTTTGTCTGTCATTAAACCCACTGTCGCATATGCTTAACGAATCAACATACGGATTTAAAATTAAGGAAAATAATATGGTATGTCACACAATTTCTCACCTATTCTTCATGGATGATCTAAAGTTTTTATGCTCAAATTTTTTTTCAACTAAAAAGTTTAATCATACTTCATTTGAAAATTTAGTCAAGATTTTCTGCATGGAGTTTGAGTAGACAAGTGTAAGACGCTACATATCGAAAAGGGTAAGGTTACCAGGCAAAGTGTTCCAAGCTAGATGATGGAAATAGGATTGGAGTAAATGGATGATAACGAGTATACAAATATTTAGGATTCTCACAAGCTGCCAGAATTGACATAAAGTAATAAAGAAAAATTGATAGATACATACAAGAAGCGACTAAAATCTATCCTCAAAAAGCAACTAAACGGTAAAGCAAAATCACAGCAATAAATAGATATCTATACCAGTACTGACATATTCATTCGGAAACATTAAATGGGCACAGACAGACATCCACGCGCTGGAAATATTAACTCGTACTACACTTACTAAAAACAGAATGCATCATCCTAAATCAGCAATGAGAGATTGACACTTCCAAGAGAACAAAAGGGGGACGAGGCCTATATTGATCTGAACAACTTATTTTAAACAACTAGACATTTTAAGAAAATTTTTTTTACAAAGAGCAACCAATCAACACTGCATAGGGCCCGTTTGGTGCTAGCTGACAAATCATTAACTCCACTCAATCTAGCAAACGAAAATGTCAATCTACAAGGGAAACTCATAACTGACGTTTCAAAAGAGTTACGTCTCTCAGAAAAGACCCTACACAAGAGACATTATGATGAACTACATAAGGTCACGTAGATATTAAAACATCAAATAGGTGGTTAAGCAACCGGGGAACTATTTGGAAAAACAGAAGGTTTTTTTGCTGGCTATTCAAGACAGAAATGATTGGAACGAAAAATTATAAAAGCGATAGTAAACGATCAATGTAAAAATGTAGTGTAAGGGGTGAAACAAACGAAACACATCATATCCGGGTGCCAGTCACTATTCAAAAGGATTACCTCTACAGACATAACCAAGTAGCTAACATTATTCACCGAAACTAGCAATCAAGTACAACCTCATTGATACACACACACCTTACTACAAATACAAACCGGAGAAAATACTAGATAGCAAAGATTTCAATTATATTACACCGCACAGTTATAAAAGACCAAACTATACATCACAACAGACCGGATATAATTATATTGACAAGAAAAACAAGAAACTACCCTTATTGACGTTGCTGTCCCAATGTGCCATAACGTCGAGACTACATGGAAGAAAAAATTGACAAGTATAGTGAACTTGCAATTGAGATCAAGAAGATGTGGAAACAGAAAAAAGGGAAATAACAATCCCATACGGGTACGGCTAATGGCATCATACCCAAGAAGCTACATGAAAGCATTAAACAACTAGATCTTCCACCCAATGTTTACATCGAGACTCAAAGGCAGTAATACTCAACGCGTGTAGAATAGTTCGTAAATTTCTAAACTAAGAATGATACTTCGAGATTCCGAGACAGCTGTCCATCCTGACATGGTTTTCGTGGTTTCCCATAGTCCGAAGAGCAATGCTAGGATGGCGACGAGAAATCGGCCACGACCGTACACAGCGAAAGAAAACATCACTACAAACTATATTATAAATGACTTATTTTAGTTAGAGTTAAGACAAAATAATAATGTAGGTTATGTAATATTAGTACACATGGAAGTACTTGACGTAATTCCCTACAACATTAGCTCCGGTTTTGAAACCCAGTTTTTTTATGAAATACATCCAATAAAATAAAAAATTTATAATAATGTCTTCTACCTAAACCAAAACTTAATCTTCTTGACCCAAACCATATAAATGTTTAATGTTTAAAAACGATTGCATGTAAAGTGATTGGCATTATATAACTTTGTACTCCACTTTGCTTGCTTGCTACTTTGTTTTTAATTACTTTCTTTTATGATCCATAGTAGACCAAATAAGATTTTAAAATATATTTTGATAAAATGTTCTTCGGTACCTAATATTTAATTAATTGTATTTCAATACCTACACCACGCTTGTGGAGCTTGTTCTGTTGTCATGGCTTTAATGAAATAAAATCTATAGTGCCAGTTTTTCCTTTTCCTTCCGGGTTTTCTTGCACACTCCTTCAACATGTATTTTGTATAATGGTTGGATGGAAGAAAAGTTTTATCTGGCCTTAATCCTGACTAGGCTATAAAGCCATTGATCTATATATGTCTCCCACACATACAAATTAAGACCCACGTCTGGTATCTATGAGTTAAATATGACAAGTAAAAAAGTCCAAATATTAGTTTTTGCTATTTAAAGAGCTTTGATGGTTAAAATATTTAACGACTTGACTCAGTTCTTTTTAGTTTTTTTTTAATTTAAAATGATATTTCGACATTTCTATAAGAGCATTCCTACTTTCCTTTGAAGAAAGGTCGAAACATAATTTAATTAGACGAGTGAGCGCAGCGAAACGAAGTCTTTATAACGCTACTCGATCGGGCCTTGTCGTTATTAATTCTGTCTTGTCTGTTTGTCCGGTCCCATACGGCCGAACGGCCAAATAGATTGAGCTGAAATTTTAAACAGACATCCGTGACCAGGTAACTTAGAACTGCTAACAAAATGAGAAAACTCCATTTCGATTTAAGCCTACAAGAAATAATTAACAGAAAAATAGGCTTACCATGTTTAGGAGTTTTTTTAACGACAATAGTTTTGCTTTAGAAAAAATCTCTGCCTCCTATGCTAATCGGTTGTAATGGAGGCAGTGGAAAAAATCTTTGTTATGCAGTTTGCAGTGATCAAGGTGCAAACATCAGCTCGTAAGCATGGAAGATTTTAACTCCCCGTAACTGGAGGCGAGCTCGGGCAGTCGTTTTGGGGGGACCTTTCTCCTTACCTTGCCCACCACCCCAACGACGACGCCAAGACAACACGATGATGATAAAAACCGATGATGCCCATGACATGATAACCCCCTTTCCCCTCCCCCTTCCTGTGGCTGGTTCTGACCAGCATTGCATTTTCCTCCCCCCATCCCTAGGCTAGAGTGGTGCATTAGGACCTAACGGTTAGCTTTATATAGGGGGAGGAAGGGGAATGTTACCGGGTACTCAACACATGGCTCACTCACTCGTCTAACAACGACTTTGGCGTTTCCCCAGTTAAAAAACAAGAAGGGATTTAAAGTTCTTAAATTATATTTCAACATTTAGATAACATGTTGTCCTAATATTTTCTTATTTATAACCATACTGTGATTGTCCAAATCACTAATAATTGGATGACGTAGCGAGCGAAGCGAAATTCTATTCACTACACTGGAGAAAAAAATCCGGAATGTTTTTTTTTTTTTTTTTTTCTGTTTGTATTTTTGGTGTTTTTGTTAACACGATTCCGGCAAAACCCGAAAACCCGATTGCTATGAAATTTTATGGGGGCCCTCAAAATCCCCTGAACTTAGAACTGCCACTTTTTTGAGCGCAATCGAAAAATTTTTTCTCATGAAATCGAAAAATTTTCGTTTTTTTTTTCGATTTTTTAAAAAAAATTTTTTCGACTTAAAAACACCCCCAGGGCTTAATCCGATTTTAATGATTTTTTAAAAAAAAACCTTAATTTCAAAAAAATTTAAAAGGTTATTTTTGTAAAATTTGGCCCCAAATAGAAAATTTTTTCCCATAAAAATAAAAAATTTTACAGTTTTTTTTTTTTTTTTAAAAAATTTTCTTTGACTTATAACACCAAATTTGCTTTATCCTTTTGTTATGTTTTTTTCACAGAACCTTAATTTTATAAATTTAATATATTCGTGTAAAATTTAAAATTTTAAAATCGAAAAAATTATTTCTTAGGGAAAAATTAAAAATTTTACGATTTTTTTTTTTTTTTTTAAAATTACGTTTAAAAAAAATTTAAATAAAAAAATAAAGAAAATTTTGAAATTTTAAAATTTAATTTATTTTTAAAAAAAAATTTTTGGGAAAAAAGTAATAATTTTTCACAGAAACAAAAAAACCCAAAAATAAACAGGGCAGCTCAAGCTTTAAATTACGTAAACTAACAACGCGGCGGGATTAAAGCTTTTTTCCTAGTACTTAAAAAAAGAAATTGTTTTTAAAAGGGGGTATTAACCCGTGAACTAAAAAAATATATTTTTTTAAAGGCAAAACTAGTTTTTAAATTTAAAAAATTTAAAACAAAAAAATCTTGGGCCACCTGATTTAAAAAAAAATTGCCCCCCAAAATTTAAAATTTTTATGGAGCAGGTTCCCATCGCCCAAAAAATCTCCCATAAGAAAAAACATGAGGGGATCTTTTCCCCCGGACCTTTGAGTTCGAAATTTAAAAAAAAAGGCCATTATTGGGCGTATTCGTCAGCCTTTCTGTAAATCCACTATATTTGTTTTTTATTTTGGGCAAGTGGTTCGGTCCAAAAAATGCGATTACCCAAAAAGGGGTTTTGATTTTGGAAGCATATTTTTTGGGGTTCGAGGGGTTTTTAATATGCACAGTTTCAAGACACGATGATTGGTATGAGATAGTATCTATGTGAAACTAAAAAGAGACAAAAAATGCCGTTTACGGAAATTTTTCAAAACGCCTATTTTCGAAAATTTTTGGATAAAAATTTAAAATTTTAAAATTTTGTCACGATCACAAATTACAAGATATTTAAATTTTTTTAAATTGGGCATTTTTGGTATTATTATGCTATAAAATTTTGTGGTAAAAAAAATTTAATTTTTTTTGGGGGGTTAAAACCCCCTTTAAGGGTTTGTACACCTATTTACGTTTGTCCCCGGGTGTGATACAGTTGTTTGGAGTAGGTTCTCTAGAAGGGACTCGAGATTTTCAGAAATATATTTTATTAATGGTATTGGTTCAACACGATGTCGCATCTAAACGTCAACTCATCGGGAGTTCAAAATTAATTAACTCTGCGCCTTGACGTTAAAAGTCATGTCGTTTCGACGTTAACTTGATTGCTTATCTTTATGACGTTAACTTGATTTTGTTATCTTTTCCAGAACGAACGAGCCAATCAGAAGAGAGTATCAAAACTCGTTTTGAAATCTGAAGGGTGAGTTCGTGAACGTCATGCAACAAAATATGACGTGAAATGTCACAGAAATGATTATCAGATTGAACCCGAGGGTAAGTTAATTATTTGTTAGTTTACATACATACATTTTAACTGTCAGCTTGGGACGTGTTATTTCGTATACAACATAACTTGGGAGTTACATCTATCCATTAACATCTAAAACATATTTTCACTTAAATTTTCAATTTTTGATTTTTTGGGAACATATAACATGTCAAATAATTTCTAGTTTTGGATAGCGGGAAACACCCCGTAGGGGGAGTTGTTAATATTTTTTTTTCTGGATTGTATTAAATATTAATGTCAAATAATAATGCTAATAATTAACCTTGTTTTAAGTAATGCTAATTAACCTTGTTTTAAGTTGTTTACTTTTTTATTAGTTCGAAAAAAAAATGTAAGCTAATTACCTACGTACTATAATATCGTGATAAAACCAAGAAATAAAAAGCTGTTTACGCTAGATGGCTGAAAAGTTGGTTGAATAATAACGGAAAACAATATTTTTTAAGTGACTTTTTGGTATGATATAACCAAAATATCAGCAAATGTCATAATTATCATCTTTTAAAAATACTGGGCACAACGATAAAGGTGTCAAAAAGCTGTTTTCAATATTGGTTCAAGTTCGAGAAACTTTTATATTTCTCTTCGAGGAAAATGTTTTTCTGAAATAACGTTTGATGTACGACTTCTTTCGAGAGAGGCTACAAACTGGAGTTTTGTTCCAGCGGACGAAAAAACAAACTCTTTTAAAAAATTTAAATCCCAATATGGGGTTTAAGTTTTTTATGCAACAAAAAAAAAAGAACAGTTTTAATTCAAAAAATTTTTAACAATATTGTTCTTTCTCTATAAACACGACTTCGTTATTTTTTTGGAAAATGTATTTTGTGCACATATTCTTTGGCAGTATTCTAAAAACTTTATTTTAAAATTCAGTTTCAAATTTACAACTTTTTTGAACAATTTTGTTCGAAACATCACTATTTGTTTAACGTTTGTATGCGCTACTAGTGCCGCTACCTTGTGGTACTTACTTGAGACATAAGGTGATACATTGTATATTACTTATCTGGAAACTGTCAGCTTCATGACACGTTATTTGGCAGTTAGCCCTCTGTCGATCTTTGGAGGCTTAACGAACAACACACAACCCTCAGTTTGTCTTCTTACAGCCATAAACAACCTCAAAGTCCGCCTGTGCTTGAGAGGGGTGTAATTACATTTAAATTAATGTACTTACAAGTAATGAGGGCACGTCGCTATCAATTTCCGTTGGTTTTGGGTTTAATTTGGCTATCTAGGAAAACACCCTTAAGGACTTCGTTCAAATAACGTTATTAAGTTAATAATGTTAGCGGTGTGTTGCTTAGCTTGACATCTCTATGACCGTCCACGGTGGCACATACAATTAGCGCAATCACACACATTATCGGCCCAAATATCACGAAAATCTCGTATTAAAAATCGTGGAAAAAATCGTAAAAGTACGATTTCTATGAGAAATATTTCTTCAAATGACTCTTAAATCATAACATATATCATTTTGGTGATTTAAAACGTTCTCATAAAGTTTCGAAAATATCATTAAAAAATCGAAAAAAATTAATAAAAGTACGATATCGTAAGAAATATTTGATCGATTGTACCCAAAAATGTGGCGAGTCTAATTTCAGAAATTTTGAAGGTCCCCTCAAATTTTCATCAAGATCGCATATGCCGTAGAAGGCGAACAAACAAACAAAAAATGCTTTTTTTTGGGGGTGGTGGGGGGGGGGGGGGGGGGGGGGGGGCGAAAAATTGAAATCTTCGCTTCGCTCATCCAATTGGATATATTTTTTATGCCTGAACCTCATCTCTGGTTTTGTCTTCGTCAAATTATTCCAACAATTGTATAAAGAGTTTAACACAATTCGTGTTCCGTATGGAACAAGAAGACGTATAATTATTTCCTAAAGTATACGATAATATTCAATCCGAACGGTTTTTAGAACCAATGGATTTACAGTATATCTTTGAGTGCCTGGACTTGTCACATCATTTGTGTATCAATTCTTCAGCATAAACTCGAAACATTTTCAAACCCTTCTGTAAAATATTCTCAGGGCTGTCAGGGGCAACTATCAAACAACCTACCACTTAAATTAGAGTGTATTTTGAAACGCACGAGCTATCCTTACTAAAGAGAAGTCTGTTGGCGACAAAATTCGTCTCAAATGCTTCGTTAAGCTAGTAATGTTTTCGAATGAAAGCACTTACGTCTGTCAAGATCGTCGTAAAGTATTGATTACCGTATTAAGGGAATCAAAGAAGCTAATACGTAAGACCGTGAGATAAAAACTTTTAAAGAAGTAAATTTTGTATAAATAAATAAACTATAGTATTTAGAGTCTATCCACTCAGTCACATAACAGATTTTCGAAGAACATTAAATTAAAGCAGACTAAGATAACCCTGTAAGCGCCGACATTATCGACGAGCCAAACTTGAGACCGGCATATTTAAGTAGTAAACACCGACCAATCTAGCTGGACACGATTACACTCGCGGGGAGCCCAGAATCAACATTATCTGCAACAACCTTAGAATGTATTAGGTGCCTCGTTGCTAGGACGACTCCAAAAGTACCCTTTTTCATATTCTAAAGCCAAGAACTATGGGCTGTTCCCTATCAAAGTAAAAAACCCTTTGACCTAATCGGGAATCGAACTCGACCCTTTGAATAGATCCCCTAACCCCAAAACCCCAAAGACACAGAACGACGTTAAACGTTTTACGTATTTACACTGGCAAGTAACGTTTAAAAATGTGGTGTGTGTGATTTACATAACATATATTAAACCTACGGGGGTGTTTCCCGATTAATGAAATTGAGAAATAAATAATATTTAATTGGAAATGCCTTGTATAAGATAGCGTCCTTTTAGTTAAATGGTGATTTTTATATTTTAAATACTGATGTCTGATTGGTAAATATTCACACGTCCATGACGTTACAACGATTGGTTTGTTTTAAAGCTGCTTTAATAAAAAGTTCCCCACTTAATCTTTCTCGATTTATCAACTTTACATTTTTATGGGAAGTTAAAAGCTATTCCAACAGTACTAGGACCAGCTTCATCTTGGTCGCGGTTTAAGATATTTATTTTTACACCCAACAATATTTGTCTTCCTCGAGGGTGGTTATCGGGTATTTAAATCTTGAGATAATCCACCACTCAACCCTTCCTTGTAAGGTGGTTGAATTATTGAACATGAATGAACGTCACCTCTGTAAACGGGAGTGGGTAGTCCCAATATTCAAGTCGTTCAAATAATAATGCAAAGTGAAGTGTGGTTCTTAAAACGAATTAAAAACTTATCACCATTGATGCTATCACCAAGGCCACTACTTACTTAAATCAAATTTTCGGGTGAACCTTCCTCACCCATCATCAGATTGATGCCGACTGGACGCCGTCTTTTAAAATGGGAAGAATAACTGTTGGGTGCTTTTTTATCAACAAACCCAGAAAAACTTGTGAGAAAACTTTTGGATAAGAATCCTTTGGAGAATAAGGAGGGTAGAGTCAAAATCAAACTTCTGAAAAAACCCTAGCTGTAGAGTATGGGGCCCAGATTTTCTGACAAATTTAGGCGTGCACAGGTAGAACGTACTGTGTTCCTGCGTCCAACCCCGCGTTTTGTGTTGTAAAGTAAAGCCGGAAGATAACAGTCAGAGTTCAAGACATGTTATTTACAAAATACCTTGTTGTATGTAGTAGGTCGTATGTGGCGTAAACGGGTAGATTAGTGAAGGTACGCATAGGAGAACATCAACGTAATCTTAAGAAACACAGTGATCCCACAGGCCAACATGCCCGAGAGACATGAATACAACTGGGAGGAGGTGAAATGTATTTTGCTTGAAGAAAATATGTGGAAAAGAAAGATAAAATAGACAGCAGTGATGCGATGTGTGAAGGAACCTATAAGTCAGACTAATTTTGAACTAAGCGCCATTTGGAATTCGACCATTGAGAAGGACGTCGGTAGGTCGATCGTAGAAGCTCGATTCATCATTCATGGCCGCGATAAAGAAGCAGTCCGGTGAAGTGAGGGAACCTTTCGGCTTCAACCTGATGATGGGTGAGGAAGTTTCACCCGAAAAATCGTTTTTATGTAAGTAGTGGCCTTGGTCATAAGTTTTTAATTTACGTTTTAATATTGTTCCGGGCCAATAAGCTCTTTTTATAGAAGTATAGTTCGTTTGTTCAGTGGTTAGAGTCTCTGCTTCAAAATGCAGAAGCTGCAGGGTTCGAATTCCGCTACAGGCAAAATACTTTTACTTCTAATGTGGATTCAAGTCCTTAATTTCTTGCCTTAAGAATGTGTAAACGGTGACTTTGGAGCCATCCTAGCAACAAGGCACAAATTAAATTCTTCGGCTGTTCCAGCCGTCCGCGGTGGCACACACGATTAGGGCTCTGGTCCCTAGCGCATAAAAATCATCATCGTCATCGTCATCGTCATCGTCATCGTCATCGTCATCGTCATCGTCATCGTCATCTTCATCGTCATCGTCATCGTCATCGTCATCGTTATCGTCATCGTCATCGTCATCGTCATCGTCATCGTTATCGTCTTCATCGTCATTTTTATTATTTCTTTACCCCGGGTCATGGCGAACCCAATTTTATATCTTGTACTTGCTCTTAATCCATGTCTTAGAAGCTGTATTCATTTCTTGGGTAACAAGGTAAATTAACTGAATTCTAAAAGCTACGCGTTCCATCTTGTCGTCTACTTTAACTAAACTATATTTTTTCCCTCTTTTCTTCATTTCTTGTAAGAGCAGCTTACAAGACACAAATAAGATTAAGACCTAAGTTATTTTGAACCTGCAACTATGTCGCAGACAAGAGAAAAATATGAGCGGCAAAGACTAAGAAAAAAACGATAAATTCTAGATTGGAAGGAATTTTTAGTTTGTAAGAGGATTTATTACTAAAGTTAATTAAAAGAATATATTTCAACTCAGCGGTTTCAATTTGTGCGGCAATAACCCGGTTTTGCACGCAACGGTTATTAGTCTGTGTTCCAGACAAAATAATTCTGCAGTAGTTTAAAAAGTAAAACCTCGAATATTAAAACGACACTAAATTACCGAATTTTTAGTAATATTACACAAAAGTACCTGATTTTAGTAACATTACACAAAAGTACCTGATTTTAGTAATATTACACACAACTACCTGATTTTAGTAACATTACACAAAGCTAAAACCCGATTTTAGTAACATTAAATAAAGCTACCTAATTTTAGTAACATTACAAAAAACTACCTGATTTTAGTAACATTACACAAAACTAACTAATTTTAGTAATATTACACAAAACTACCTTATACCGAAACTAAATAGGAAATGCGAAAGTATCTGAAATATTGCATTAATTAACTTATTAGTATTGAAATACAAGTACAGTAAAAAAATTTACTTCAGTGCAAACGACCTATATATATGGCACTTTCGATTCTGCGTAGCGTTTCTAAAGCTTGAAGTTTCTGTGTATTTAGACCATGATGGCATTTTCAGGATACCTAACATATCTTTAATTTTTTGTCCTCCTTTGTAAATCAGTTTTTCAACTGAATAGGATAGACGTTAAATAATTTAAAAAAAAACATGAGTAATTTTTCATTTATTTCTTCCGATATTCAAATGTGTTTATTTATTGAATTGTTTATTTAACGTCTATCCTATTCGGAAATAAATATAATAAATAATAGGTTTGATGCAAAAAAAATGATTATATCTTGACAATTATAGTGGTAGAATGCTATTTACAAAATATTTATACAATCTTCAGAAGAAAGTATTGTGTTAAAAATCCATGGCGCTAATCCTTCAGCAAGTTTGTAAACCACCTGTACGAAGCCCGTATGCATAATATAATTTGAACGTAAAATTAATGGGGGAATTCTGGGGTGAGTAGAGAGTATGTGAGTTGCAAACTTTTTTACAAAGCTTTGTTCTAAAGCAAATAAAAGTAAATGCGAGTTTTATGACTAATTAAGCAGGAAATTATAAAAGGTGATTATTCTTTAAAAACCTGTTTAAATGAATAACGGGTTCGTTTGTGCTCCATGTGCACCATGTGCTCGTATTGATGTTTTTAAATTTTCCCCCATTAACCGAATACAAGACACCTACAACAAATTATTAGCCATTAATCCAGAAATTGACATCAACCACATGAAACTTTAATTATTTAAAGCAGCTGTTTATGCCAGTTTACCAACATGACTCATCACTCTTGTCACCTAATCAACTTTTCACCAGTTTTGTATTTTATACCTTATTTCCCCCCCCCCCCCCCTTCATTCATCTTTGACTTAAAGCAGTTTTTTTTATATATTCTTTTGTTATTCAATTTTTTTCTTGTTTGTATTTGTTGTAACATTTTAATTTAATTTATCGTACTTGTTCATATAGATATTTAATCATTTTGTATGTGTAACGTATTTTGTATTGTTTTGAATAGTATATTTTTGAATTGTTTAGTTTTAGTTATACCTAACAATTGTGGGTTTTGATACCTGTTGTTAGAGATAGAGATAAATAAATAATAAATATCCCGTTCATCCAAAGTGTTAAGCTCTATATTTATGAAGTTATATGTACTCGTGTGGAATAACGTTTTTTTGATTAATTTATCTCTTGACTGTTTTAAACGCGCATCGTTTTAGTCGTTTCACTAGTAACATATTGTAAAATGCATATCATTAATAATTCTTTCATGCGGGAGTTGTCGCTCATGGTCATTTAGACAGAAACTTTGTTAGCAGTTGGCATCTGTGCAGTACGCGAACCCTGAAAATCCTTCTACCTCACAGAGATTCCAAGGAAAAAGGCCTATTATTCTATAGACGAGTACTTTGAAGATTTAAATTCAGTATAATTTAATTTCAATACAATTAATCTCTATTAGAGTACGATTTTCTCAATTTCATAATTCAATTTTAAATTCCATGAATCAGTTCAGATTTAATTAACTTTGTTCAACTTCATAAAATAATTTAAATGTTAAAGTTTGCTTATTGATTGTTATAGTATTATGTTTTTAGGAAGATCTGTATTTTGAATTTCATGTTTGGATCTGATGTGTGCTAGTAAAATAGGATTACACAATTCAATGTAATTGTCTATAACATATGTTTGCAATCCCAAATAAAATATCTAAATACCTATCACCTGTGACTGGCAGTTACACGAGTCAATGTTTGGAAGAACTTCAGACAGAATAATCCCGTGTTCAGACGCCCGGTCTTCCAACCGCTGCGCGACTACCAAGGTTAGCAAAAATATGAGTTTGTTTCACCATTATCCATAATGGTGTGATTAAAATGGTGTGACATAAATCAAAATACATGTCTAAAAATTAGTTTGATATAACTCTTACAAGGTAAAACTAAATTTAGCCTGTATTATCAATATTATTATCGATAAACTGTAGTCTTTAGTAAACCAATATTCACTAATAGTTTCAATGTTTTTCTTATGCATTTATAACGACCAATAAAACGTGGTCATACTTATACTCTATTCATTATTAATTACCTCTTGGGATATCATAGAAATGAAAAAATTAGTTATATTCATAATCAAAACATCAACGTTGACTTATTTGACAATAATAGATAAAAATAGACTACTTACATAACAAACAGTGAAGCGACTACTCTCGGGTTAAATATGCAACTGGGCACGCAATCACCGACTGAATAACTCATGCGATACAATGTCAATCGATACTGACTACTTAGTAATTAATATAACCACAGGGCTTACGTTTGCTTTAGTGCATGGCACGCACAAATGTAAGATTACCGCATTACACGTGGATGTCAGTTAACTTAGTTCCCATTCTCGATTAGACAAAATGTCAGTAAGAGATAAATATCATCGTGAAATTGAAGAAAATAACAGGTTGGAAAACATTAACTATTATAATTATAATTATTACATCCTTATTTATTTAAGTCTTGTTAAAAGTCAGCATATTGTTTAATATTGGACCAATATAATACATTTGATTTCATAAATAAATTACATTAATCACGAACAAAAACAGTTTTTACAAGATTCACCATCGGTTCATTGTTGTTGTTTAATAATGTATAATAATATAAATTGTTGTTTAATATAAAATCACTGTAAAAAACTGATCTTTGCGTGGAACTTTAACCTATTTTGTTTTACCCCTAGTGATATAATTAAGGATATTACATAAAAAGTCACCTCATTCCTTAAATTCATGGCCTTCATACGTAACAACATTAAAGCATTCTTTGTTTTTAACATAAAATTAAAAAAAAATGTAACATGTTAAAATCTGGCGTCTGTTATAGTAAGTTAAAACTTAACGTCTTTATGTGATATATTAAAAATTTTTATTATTTGGGGCTCTAGAGGAGAAGCTATACATACATATATATATATATATTAATGACTAGGTTTTTTCGGTTATAATGCCACGTACTATTCACATTAGGGCCAACGTTTCGATGAAACTATTCACTCATCTCTTCAGGGCCGATACAATTAATATATAAAAAAGACGAAACTAACATTACATTTGATAAATCAGAACAAAACGGGGAGAACAAAATACCACAAATATAAACATGAAATCACTGCACAGATGGCAATTATTATATATTATATTATTGTTTATATTTTGTGTTGTATTTTGTTTTCCTCCAGTTTTGTTCTGATTTATCATTAATGTAGTTTTTCGTTTTTTATATATTTAATTTTTAATTGCCCTGAAGAGATAGTGAAATTTTTCATCGAACTTGGCCTAATGTGAATAAACGTGGCATTATAACCAAAAACCTAGTTCATTATTCATATCGGCCACGAAATATCCAAAACACATATATATATATATCTATATAGTATATTATATATATATAATATAGATAAAATGAGATTATAGATATATATATCTACTATATATATATATATATATCTATATATATATATATATATAGTATATATAATAGGTTAGTTGCCCCACAGGCTAGGTATAAAATCAACGTGGATAGAGATAGGAGTCAACAGCTTACCTGAGATTGAGGTGGCTGCCTATAATATGCATATATATATATATATATCGATAAATACCAATCAAAACTTCCGTCTGGCTGCATCTTTCGTTGCTCACAGAATGTTTTTAGTGAGGCTTTATCAACGAGTTGGCGCAAGTTACTTTTGAAGTCTCGTAATGTAAAATCAACTCCGTACCCGGCACCTCCACCAACACCAACCTGCACGCTGGATTTCGTTCCCGTCTTGATCACCAATTACCATGCAGCGCAAGGACGCTGTCCATCGCCCAACTCTGGCCCACATCAGATTTTTAGTTATAGGTGCTTCGCACCAGGCACTAAAACTACCAGGGGAGGGGCTTCGACCCCACGACCATTCCCCAACGAAGAAGATTGGGAGGACCTTGTTTAAACTCGATACTATTTTTTTAAATATGCACATTTTGTGTATCAAAAAATTTATCAAATCAATGTTGTTAATATTCATTATTAATTATATACTCGTAATATTGTAACACTATATTGAAAATGCAATTATGCAATATTCAACCATGAGGTAATTGTGTAAAAAGGCCATAATATACTGATATGAGTGAAATTTTACACCATGAATAAATATATAATCATCATAACTCAGTGTCCAACTATGTCGGTTGAGTAGTGGGTTTCCACCATATCTAGGGCTGAAACTGTAAATACTAAGCTTGCAGTGAATTATTATGCCATGAATATAATATTTTGAATACTATTTTCATGCATGGTACATTCTATAGAAACGACATAAGCGACCATAAAGTCACTTTTTTGCGTAATTTCGTGAGTTATTCTAAAATTGGTTATTTCGCGTGTTTTCATATTGGCGGTGTCTTCCTCTTAAGAGTCACTCTACTGATGTAAATACTTCGCATTGATAGTTAAACTTGCAAATGGAACATGAATATTTATGCTACTAATTAGAGTGGTTGGAAGGGAAGCGAAAGTTAAGAGAATGAAATACTGGGTAGGAATAGAGAGAAAGAGAAAATAAGAAATCGGAAATATGTTTAAATTCATCTTACGTCGTTTCTCCATTTCGTCGAATGCCAGGAAAAAGAAGACTTTATCCCGTCTTGCTGTCAAAGTGTGACTTACAGTCTGAGAGGTTTTATATTTTCAAAACATTCGTCGTTTAAGTTTCGCCTCTTTTCGCGTTTTTCCTCTGTTATTGATATCACGTAGGGATCAAGACATGTGAATATTGTCCATAACTTTTCAAACAGGTACTATCCCCTATCTCAAATGAATATTTTCAATCTGGAAGCACTAGTCACAAGATTCCCGCCGAGTGCGATTGGTTTTTCTTGGATTGAATTTTCATAAAAAAAAAAACGCTAAATAATGGTTTTGTTTTTGTTTTCTTCGAGAAGCTATTACATTTTTACTGGTTTTAACAAACACAAGTAAAATAGGGAGCGAAGTACGTATCACAATATCATCGAAGAATGCTGTATAATAAATTAAACGCTGCATTTTTTTTTTTGCTTTTTTCAGTTGGTAGTGGACATTTTTTTAATCCTTTTTAATTTGCGTCGTACCCTGCATTGATCACAGTTGACTTATTGACCGTTACATGTTGTTTTGAAAGTGTGGAGGGGGGGGGGGGCTAGGCAATCGGTTGGTTCTGAGATCATTAGGCGACGCAGAAGTAATGAATTCAGATTGAATTAGAATCTGTCCATAGTGGACCGCATCACAGGGCTTGGACATACTATAATTATGTTAAATTTGGTCCAATCTAGGTTTACTGATTAGAAACCTTAGAATGTAGTCAGAAATACATTTGTTTGAGAACGTTTGGAATAAAAAGTATTTTGTGTGGAATTCATTAATTGGGTACTAAGTCGCTTATACAAAAATATAAATAATCATAATTAATTATTAAAGCATGAAAATAATGTAATCGTATTCAGCAAAATGGGAGATAAAATTGTCAACCCCGTTTTTTCGACCCAGGTCTTTACTGACACGTTCTTCTTTTATAAAAGAGATCAGATTACTTACGGATGCGGAATAGTAAAGAAGGGATGCGCGACATTGGGGAAAACTAACACGAATTCAAAAATAACTAATTTTTTTACTTATTATGATATTTCGTAAGAGAAACTATTATTCAAGGCATTGAAATAAGTTTTTACCGTCAAGAGTAAAAGAAAATTAATGAATCTAATAATCAGTTTGAATTGTTTTTTGTTCTCTTGTTGGTAAAAAAAAATCCCGCAAACCACAATTGTTGCCAGCAAAAATGCGATAGCGTCGGTTCTAGAGAGCTGTCATGTGTTGATTTCCTAACCCGTTGGCCACAGTTTCGAGGTAGTCGAAGGCGTCAGTGCGCGGATCTTCAGGACGTGGCATTCTTCTCTGAGACCACTATATTAAGAGCACAGCTCTTCTTTATGAATCACTTTTCTGTCCGACCGTTCGTCTGTACGTGTGTCACGTCTCATGATAAAAACCAAACATGACATTCTAATGTCAATTGTTTTTACATTGCCTTTGCTCATGGATATAATTTATTTATAATTTATGGGATGGGGCGTACAAGCGAGCGAAGAATCATTCTACTAAACTGGAGAAAAAATCCGGAATATTTTTTTTCCCTTTTTTTCTGTTGCATTTTTGTGTGTTTGTTAAACACGATTCCGGCTAAACCGATCTCCAATCGCGATGAATTTTCCTGAAAGCCCTCAAAAATTTTCTGACTTTAGAACTTCCACGTTTTTTGAGCTCAATCGAAAAATTATTTCTGTTCATGAAATCGCAATTTTACGTGTTTTTCGATTTTTAACAAATTTTCTTCCTACTTATCACGACCTCATGCTTTGTCCGATTGTAATGATTATTTTACAGAACAACAGATATATCTTCATAACACATGGACTAAATGCACCAATTACGCTCATCCAACAACGCGCCCTGAAAAGCGTTTGCGAGCTTTTTGCGTTTGCTCCCTATTTTCAGTACACCCTCACTCGTGCGACTTCAGATATAACATTGCTGTTTTCCTATCTAGGCGACCTACAAAATGTTCGACAATTTACAACAAATGACATCATCGTCCCATTTTTTTCCTTACTTATACTTATTTTGAGATTTTGCAATTTGAAGACGCCAACAAACACAAAACCTGTTGCATATTTTTAGCATGTCTGGTTTTATGAATTTGTATTGTTTTTAAATAGTATGAAGACACTTGCCAAGGAGGATTACAAAAATGGTAGTAAAACAGAACCTTACATGACATTACAACAAAATTAATTAGCAATTTCTTCTCTAACAGAACCCAAAGCGAGAACATGGCTTAATTGTCAGTTGTAATTATTGAATAAAGAATGAGTAAGTGAGAAATAAACAGAATGGAACACGTATTAAAACCAAAATATACAACATGAAGAACATTGTAACATAGCTTGAGCGAAATATTGGACAAAACAAAACAAACGTCAACGTTTTTGCAATGTATAAGTTAAGATTGGATACTGAGTGTGTGTGAAATAAAAAAATGTAGTTTAAGTTTAGCGGTTTAATTTAAGGTTAATGAGACCTTTTCGCCCACAAACAAAAGATAAGTATTATTTTTTGAATGACAAAAATCGTTTTTTAGCCGGGTTTAAGTTTTTGAAAGTCGACTCCCAAAGACTAACGTAGCATATTCGTTTGAGTAGGATCGTCCAATAAATCAGTTTTTTTCTTTTCGTTTTTCTTTTTTAATGATTTTTTCCTTTCTTTCTTTCTTTCTTTTTTTCCTTTCATATTCTTTTCTTTTTTCCTTTCCTTTCCTTTCCTTCCTTTTTTTCCACCACTTGTTTATAATTTTGATTCATGAATTAATTGCAATTAATATCCTTTTTATTTGTTACCAAAATTGTTGTGTTTTAATGCATCGTTGTTCTAATATTACTATTTCAAATATTTACTTAACTGTAGTTCATTGTTGTGTCTGCATCTATGTTCTTAGATCTACTTAGTTATCCTCCTTTGTAAATCAGTTTTTATAACTGAATAGGATAGACGTTTAAAAAAAAGGCCAACAAGGACTAGCTCGATACAAGGTTTAATGAATTTAATTTTTATATTGTCTCAAAATTAACGCAAACAAAAATATCAATTTCATCTTCGAGCAACGGAATATTTGTTTTCATACAAATCCTTTTCCTTTTGCGTATGCTTAATCAAAACGTGTTCTTAAAAATACAATTTTAATTTTCGGGAAGTCCATTACACAAACATTCCAATCCAAATTAAACATAATTAATGAAAAAAATCATAAATGATTTCCTGTAGAAGAAAATCGAGGTAGGTAATTTATAGAGGAAATTAATTTTTTGTCTGCTTTTTTCTTTTTTCTCATAATTTAATTTTAAAATTCACCGGTTGTGTTCACCGGGTGTATCGCGTGGGAACAAAAAAAAATTGGTTAACTTTCTTATGATGTTTGATTAAGGTTCTAAAAACAGAGATTGGTTTGAAAATCTTAATTATTATTACGTTTCGTTGGCTGGATTAAAAGTGTAATCAACAGCAAAATCTTGGGAGTCTAATGAAAAGTTGTAACATGTTACTTTAACGCGATGGACTAAAAGCACAGATAATAGACTATACTAAAAGTATTGAAACATTATTTTATTGACACAATTTAGTTGTAAAGATTCAATGATTTGAAGTGATAAAATCTGTATTGTGGGGTGTGGCTCGAGCGCTAAGTGTTTGACTCTGATTGCGGAGGTACCGGTTTCGAATCCCGTCATGACCGGCTAATCCTGACTGAAGATTTTTCCGAGGTTTTCCTCTGTCGTACATGCGAATTTATGGGATTTGGTCCTCTTAAACAGCCCTCGGACATCCCTTCACAATAATTATTGTCCTTTCCGCAATTATAGTTCATCTGAAAAGAGGTATATTTAGTACCCTGTAACAGGTTCGCCTCGTTAAGAACATACCCATATGCATAGAATATTGCACATAATTATTTACAACCTTTAGGGTATACCGAGTTTAAAGTTTTATAGGAACCACTTACTGCGACTTGAAATTTGGCTACGTTTATATTGTCACTTCGCAATAATAAGTGAATAAATAACAATTTTGCTTAATTGCGCAGAGTCTACGCCAAAACTGTAGAAAATTTTTATGTATAATTACACACTGGTTTCCTATTTCGAATTAACTATAATAATTAAAGAAACGATTAACTTTTCAGAGAAATTCAACACGCATTAATTATTACTACTAGACCTCTTCGCGAACGCTTTTTTTAGTCGCGTTAATGGATGAGCTTTTTTGTAAGTTTGTTAGTGTAAGTAGTTGAGCGAGCGTAGCGAGCGTCTCCACTTGACTCTTATGGCTCGAATGTCTGTTTTTTTTTCTCTCTCTGTTACTACTTCGATACAGGTCGCACCGTTTCTCTGATCGACCTGAAATTTTGCACACATGTACATACCACCTATAGGCGGGTTGCTGTATAGTTTTTGAACAAAATCCGATCGTTGGATATAAAAAAATAAAAAATTACAAAATAAAAAAAAAATAAAAATAAAAAAAAAAGTTCCGATCGTTATGAAATTTTTCAGGGTCAATAAGTACAACATTCTCTCCTATTTTACAAATATTCAGCTAAATCGGTCAAGACCTTAAGTAGTGTAGATAGTAATTAGGAAAACGCTAAAGTCCCGTCGCTTTGATGAGTGAGCACCGGTACGTGCAACAACGACCCAAGTACGACATTCCCATAATGTTACATACCAATAAGTCATTAAGGTCTTGACCGATTTAGCTGAAAATTTGAAAATAGGAGAGAATGTTGTACTTATTGACCCTGCAAAATTTCATAACAATTGGAACATTTTTTTAATTTTTGGATGAGCGAAGCGAAGACTTCAATTTCACTGACCCCCAAAAAATTTAGCTCGGGTGTTTTTTTTTTTTTGTTTTTTTTTTTTGTTTTTTTGTTTTTTTTTTGTTTTTTTTTTGTCTGTTTGTTAACTCTCTACCAGGCAAACGGCATATCCGATCTTGATGAAAATTTGACAGGACCTTCGAAATCTCTGAACTTAGAGGTGTATTGTTTTTGGGTACATCGAAGTAATATTTCTCATGAATATCGTACTTTTAACGATTTTTTTTTTCGATTTTTAGTGCGATATTTTCGTGACATTTGGTTAATTCTGACCAAACGGGTGGGGCTACAACGTTCATATTATACATGGACATTAAGGTTTATGGTGATGTAGTACCTTTTGAAAGAAAAAGTTGAAAAAGTTAGCCAGAATCCATAGAAATAAAGCTTTTAATATAAGTTTTTGATTTTTTGTGCGATATTTTCGTGCCATTTGGGCCAATTCTGACCAAACTGGTGGGGCTACAACGTTCATATTATACATGGACATTAAGGTTATGGTGATGTAGTACCTTTTAAAAGAAAAAGTTTAAATAGTTAGCCAAAATCTATAGAAATAAAGCTTTTAATATAAGTTTTTTACGGAAAATAATACCAATTGACAGGTAACAAAAGAAACTTGACAACAATCAGCTACAATGCGTATTGCGTAGGCAGCAAAACAAAGAACTTGCAAAAGTAAATATATCCCATGCAAACTAAACATTTTTAAAAGCTCATCCATCAACGCGGCGGGACTTTAGCGTTTTCCTAGTTAATTTTTATTTTTTTATACGCAACGATCGGATTTTGTTCAAAAACTATACAGCACCCCGCCTAGGTGGTATGTACATGTGTGAAAAATTTCAGGCCGATCAGAGAAAAGGTGCGACCTGTATCGAAGCAGTAACAGAAAAAAAAAACAGACATTCGAGCCATAAGAGTCAAGTGGAGACGCTCGCTTCGCTCGCTCAATCACATTTTAACAACAGTAACGTTACCATGGCAACGAAAAGTCTCACAATGCACTGCCACCTACAAGTAATCAAAATACTATCGAGGAAGCAGTGTATTATTTGTTATCAAAGAGTTGAAATAGTTTTCCCAAAGAAATGATGTCAAGGTCCTATAGATGGCGGTGGATTTTATCCAAATTCTCCTATTTTACACATTTTCAGCTAAATCGGTCAAGACCTTAATAGTGCGATCAAGGTGTCTTCTAAAAACACAACTATAGTGCAAAATGTGATACCAGCATAAAAATTTGCAATTATGTAGATTTTGTAATGAGAAATTCGAAAATAATTAGCTCCACGATGGGGTCTTACTATTTAACTATTAATTAATTAATTAATATTATTTGCTTAATTATGTGACACGAATTTCAAAGTGGAAATAAATTAGTCGTGTTTGGTATTAATTAAGAGAAATTTTCACCTATATAAAGAAAAAAATACATTGAAAAATATATTGAAATATACATAAGTTATAGTTAATATGTTGATTTGCTGATTTTTTAGTTTTGAACCAAAAGATCAACTTTAAAAGAAAAAATTTCCTTCTAACCAATGCTATCGCAATGTTCCCGAAAGAGCTGGTAACTATAAGTAATATATCTTTTTTTAAATATTTTCAATAATAGTAATTACAATATATTTAACACAAATAAATATATGGCGTAAAGATGTCTAACTATGGCACAAATATGTTTCCCAACTTAAAATTTTGCAATTTTAAAGCTTTTGTAATGAGAAATTCGAAAATAAATGGGTCCAAGCTGAGTGTTTAGTTATTTAAAATATTAATTGATTAATTAACATTAATTAGTTAATTTAGTCCTAAATTTTCAAAGTGAAGACAAATTTTTAGTGTTTGGTATCATTTGAAAGCATTTTTACCAACATTAAGAAAATAAATACGTTGAAAAATTATATTGAAATATATACATGTTATAGTTAAATATGTTGATTTTGTGATTTTTTAGTTTTTGAACCAAAAGATCAACTTTAAAATAAAATTTCTTCTAACCAATTATAACACAGTGTTCACAAAAGAACTGGTTACAATAATTAATGTATCATTTTTTAATTTTCAATAACTGTAATTACAATATATTTTACACAATTTAACAAATTTTCTTAAATTGAAAAGTTACAGAAACATGTTGTGTGACGTAGCAAAATGCATCATTTGACTTGTTTTTATCAAACTTAAAGATTTTGTAATAAGAAATTTTTAAAAATCACTGGCTCCCGGCTGAGTTTTGAGTATTTAACTATGCATTGATTAATTAAATTAATAACTTAATTGTATACAAAAATATTAACGTGAAGTAAATTTGTCATGTTTGGTATCAAAAGAAATATTTTTCACCAAAAATTAACAAAAAAATACAATGAAAAAATATATTGAAATATATATTTATGTTATAGTTAAATATGTTGATTTTGTGATTTTTTTGTTTTTAAAACAAAAGATCAACTTTAAAGTAAATTTCTTCTAACAAATGATAACACAGTGTTAACGAAAGAGCTGGCAACTATAATTAATATTATCAATTTTCAATAATAGTAATTACAAATAATTTTTACACAAAATAACAAATTTTCTTAATTGAAAAGTTACAGAAACACGTTTTGTTGTGTGACGTAGAAAAATGCATCATTTGACTTGTTGATATCAATCTTAAAGATTTGTTATAAGAATTCGAAAATCACTGGCTCCAGACTGAGTTTGAGTATTTAACTATGAATTGATTAATTAAATTAATTACTTAATTGTGTACAAAAAAATTAAAGTGAGATAAAATTTTTCATGTTTGATAACAAATGAAAGTAGTTGTCACCAACAAGCACCAAAAACAACAAGCACCAGAGCTATTTTTCTCTGGGTGAAGCGAAATTTGAAGTATTCGTTTGGCACATGCAACTATCCCCCGCGTGATGATAGTGCTAGATACCACTATATAAAAAAGCGAATGTTGACGCTTAATCTCAAAACTCAGCCTGGAGCCAGTGATTTTCGAATTCTTATTTCAAAATCTTTAAGATTGATATAAAAAGTCAAATGATGCATTTTGCTACGTCACACAACATGTTTCTGTAACTTTTTTAATTTAAGAAAATTTGTTAATTTGTGTAAAATATATTGTAATTACTATTATTGAAAATTGAAAAATGATACATTAATTATAGTAACCAGTTTCTTTGTGAACACTGTGTTATCATTAGTTAGAAGAAATTTTACTTTAAAGTTGATCTTTTGGTTCAAAAACTAAAGAATCACAAAATCAACATATTTAACTACTATAACATGTATATTTCAATATATTTTTCAATGTATTTTTGTTTCTTAATGTTGGTAAAAAATGCTTTCAATTGATACCAAACACTACAAATTTGTCTTCACTTTAAAAATTTAGGACTAAATTAACTAATTAATGTTAACTAATCAATTAATAGTTAATACTAAACACTTAGCTTGGAGCCAGTTATTTTCGAATTTTTCATTACAAAAGCTTTAAGATTGCTAAATTTTTAAGTTGGTGTCATATTTCGTACCATAGTTAGACTATTTACGCCATATTGTTATTTGTGGTTAAATATATTGCAATTACTATTATTGAAAATTGAAAAATGATATATTACTTATAGTTACCACTCTTTTGTGAACACTGTGATATCATTGTAAGAAGAAATTTTACTTTAGCGTTGATCTTTTGGTTCAAAAACTAAAAAAATCAGCAAAATCAACATATTTAACTATAACTTATGTATATTTCAATGTATTTTTTTCAAAGTATTTTTTCTTTATAAAGGTGAAAAATGCTCTTAATTAATACCAATCATGACTAATTTATTGCCACTTTGAAATTCGTGTCACATAATTAAGCAATTATATTAATTAATTATTAATAGTTAAATAGTAAGACCCCATCGTGGAGCCAGTTATTTTCAAATTTCTCATTACAAATCTACATAATTGCAAATTTTATGCTGGTATCACATTTTGCACTATAGTTAGTAATCTTTACCCCACTATAAAGACTTATTGGTATGTAACATTATGGAAATGTTGTATTTGGGTCGTGTTGCACGTACCGGTGCTCGCTCAACAACGCGACGGGACTTTAGCGTTTTCCTAGTTATAAACATCAGCTTCGGGGCACACGGGTTACTTAGGCCTAATGATATTCAAATGTATTGTTTCTAAAAAAACAAAAACAATTGAAACTATATCACTATCGATTATCAATGTATCTTTTCACAAAATTAAATTAATTTTAAATGGCAATGATATATTAATTAAAGAACGTAACAGAATTGTATTCACAATCGGTGTGTCGACATCAGTACGTGCCTTCACCCCCGTATCTATTTTCCTTTACAAACTCCCATCTTTTATTCAATAAGCGACTACACATATCGGGCCCACGTTGTAGAAAGTCGTATTCATCAAGGCTCCATTGTCGGTCCGATTCTAGTCGTGTGCAGCGCAACGCAACGCAACGCGCCGCGAGTCTTGATGTGCGCCGCATAACGTAACGCGCATGCGTCACATACTATCGCTACCGAACCCTGTGTTTTCGTGCGTGCTTATTATCATTTAAATATCTCTTCTAACGAGGACGCGCACGTCATTATTTTTACATCACAACGTGGTGGTAAAAGAACATTAAAGCTTCTGGCATTATTAAAGGATACAGACAATTATTACAAAATCCGAATTTGTTAACAAAAACTGGTATGTTCTGAAAAGGGATAATGAATGTTTTTAGTTTCATTTATCACAAAGAGATAGAGATTTTAAACCATAGAGGGGTGTCCCAGTAGCCATATTTTGATATAACTAGGAAAACGCTAAAGTCCCGCCGCGTTGATGGATGAGCTTTTTAAAGTTTTTAGTTTATCATGGGATATCTTTACTTTTGCAAGTTCTTTGTTTTGCTGCCTACGCATTGTAGCTGATTGTTGTCAAGTTTCTTTTGTTACCTGTCAATTGGTATTATTTTCCGTAAAAAACTTATATTAAAAGCTTTATTTCTATAGATTTTGGCTAACTATTTAAACTTTTTCTTTTAAAAGGTACTACATCACCATAACCTTAATGTCCATGTATAATTGGATGAGCGAAGCGAAGACTTCAATTTCACTGACCCCCAAAAAATTTAGCTCGGGTGTTTTTTTTTGTTTTTTTTTTTTTTTTTGTCTGTTTGTTAACTCTCTACCAGGCAAACGGCATATCCGATCTTAATAAAAATTTGACAGGACCTTCGAAATCTCTGAACTTAGAGGTGTATTGTTTTTGGGTACAATCGAAGAAATATTTCTCATGAATATCGTACTTTTACGATTTTTTTTTCGATTTTTAGTGCGATATTTTCGTGACATTTGGGTTAATTCTGACCAAACGGGTGGGGCTACAACGTTCATATTATACATGGACATTAAGGTTATGGTGATGTAGTACCTTTTGAAAGAAAAAGTTGAAAAAGTTAGCCAGAATCTATAGAAATAAAGCTTTTAATATAAGTTTTTTGATTTTTTGTGCGATATTTTCGTGCCATTTGGGCCAATTCTGACCAAACTGGTGGGCTACAACGTTCATATTATACATGAACATTAAGGTTATGGTGATGTAGTACCTTTTTAAAAGAAAAAGTTTAAATAGTTAGCCAAAATCTATAGAAATAAAGCTTTTAATATAAGTTTTTTAGGGAAAAATAATCCCAAATTGACAAGTAACAATAGAAACTTGACAAAAAATCACCTACAATGCGTAGGCAGCAAAACAAAGCACTTGCAAAAGTAAAGATATCCCATGCAAACTAAACATTTTTAAAAGCTCATCCATAAACGCGCGGGACTTTAGCGTTTCCTAGTATGAACGTTGTAGCCCCACCCGTTTGGTCAGAATTGGCCCAAATGGCACGAAAAATCGCACAAAAAATCAAAAAACTTATTTTAAAAGCTTTATTTCTATGGATTCGGGCTTACTTTTTCAACTTTTTCCTTTCAAAAGGTCAAAAGGTACTACATCACCATAACCTTAATGTCCATGTATAATATGAAGTTGTAGCCCCCCCCGTTTGGTCAGAATTGGCCCAAATGTCACGAAAATATCGCACTAAAAATCGAAAAAAATCGTAAAAGTACGATATTCATGAGGAAATATTTTTTCCCGATGTCCCCAAAAACAATACACTCTAAGTCAGAAAATTTCAAAGGTCCTGTTAAATTTTCATCAAGATCGGATATGCCTTTTTGCGGGTTAGAGATTTAAACAAACAGACAAAAAAACAAACAAAAAAAAACAAAAAAAAAAAAAAACCCGAGCTAAATTTTTGGGGGTCAGTGAAATTGAAGTCTTCGCTTCGCTCATCCAATTAGAAATTGTAGTCCCTTTGGGTTTGGGTCAGCAGCTAGCACAAAATCTGGTAAAGACTAGCTTTATATCTTTTCATTTTATTGGTATATTTTTTAAGACCTTTGTTACTCGATTGTTTTTTGGATGAGCGAAGCGAAGATTTCAATTTCACTGACCCCCAAAAAATTTAGCTCGGGTATTTTTTGTTTGTTTGTTTTTTTTTTTTTTTTTTTGTTTGTTTTTCTGTCGGTTTGTTAACTCTCTACCAAAGCAAACGGCATATCCGATCTTGATGAAAATTAGAGGGGCCCCTTTCGAAATCTCTAAACTTAGAGGTGTATTGTTTTGGGTACAATCGAAGAAATATTTCTCATGAATATCGTACTTTTACGGTTTTTTCGATTTTTAGTGCGATATTTTCGTGACATTTGGGCCAATTCTGCCCAAAACGAGGGGGGGCTACAACGTTCATATTTTACATGGACATTAAGGTTTTGGTGATGTAGTACCTTTTGAAAGAAAAATTTGAAAAATTAGCCAGAATCTTTAGAAAAAAAGATTTTAATATAAGTTTTTACGGTTAATAATAATACCAATTGACAGTAACAATAAAAACTTGACAACAATCACCTACAATGCGTAGGCAGCAAACAAAGCACTTGCAAAAATAAAGATAGCCCACGCAACTTAAATTTTTAAAAGCTCATCCATCAACGCGGCGGGGACTTTTAGCGTTTTCCTAGTACATAGATTTACAATGCGGTGCAGCGGCAATCGGCAAGTTATGAAAGTTGGACCCCTACCGGCGGTAGAACAAGATGATATTATACTTTTTAGAAAGAATTCTTCAAATACATACGATAAGCCGTATCCGAGAAAAATCGATCTTGTCTACATGCCGTTTTGGCACTTTGAGTGCGTCGCGACGCTTCCGCACGGCGCTTCAACTCTTTGATCATTATTTCCAAACCAACTAGGGTACATTAATAAACTTAGTACCATTGTTTAGAAGAAGAATAGCACTTTTCAGTAAAATCCCACATTTACCCTTTAAAAATATTGTGGGGTTTTTTAAATTTGGGCCTAAAACGCAAAATGTGACTTTTTATCAATTTTACTTGGATATTCAATGTCACTTAACGAGAAGAGTTGTAAACTATTTTTGGGTTTTTATCAGTCTTAAAAACTTGCTGTCACATGTTTATAATACTACAATGCACAGATAGTACACAAAGTCACTGAGATTGTGCAGGGACATACGTTTGTTCGGCCGCGCGTCTTATTTACTTCCGCTGACGCTTCCGCACGGCGCTTCACCTTTTGATCATTATTTCCAACCAACTACGGTACATTAAAAAACCCTTAGTACCATTGTTTAGAAGAATAATAGCACTTTTCAGTGAATACCACATTAACCCTTTAAAAAATATTGTAGGGTATTTTAATTGGCCTAAAACGCAAAAATGTGCTTTTTATCAATTTTACTTGGATGTTCAATGTCACTTAACGAGAAGAGTTTTAAAATATTGTTGTTAATCATTTCCTTAAAAACATGCTGCCCAAGTGTTATAATACTTCAATGCACAGATAGTTACACAAAGTCACGAGATTGTGCATGACATGCGTTTGTTCGGCCGCGCGTCTTATTTACTTCCGCTGTCGCGCAGTGTTCACTGTGAGGTCCGGCGCCGAACAGAACACATATAAGAAAAAAATTGGCAATAAAAATTTTTTAAATCAATTAAATATGTAAGAATTTAAATCAATTTCTAAAAAAATTTGACACACGTCACGTCAAATTATAATTGGGGTGTAGCACGTATGGGCATGTTAAAGTGTGTATGACATTCTTGTGTGGCTTTTACTGGAATGTAATATAAAGATACCAAAGACATTTGTTATGTTCCCATAAAATGAATGAAATATTAAAATTAAAATATAAAGGGGTATTTTTTTTAATACTTATAGGCTTTACCTTATTGTTGTTATTAATAAGAAAGTTTTGCTCACCATTCTCGAGTTGCAGACGTTCTCTGTGCTAAATTATTTTACGCATAGGATTATTTTATAGAATATTTTAACCATTTTTAGTTATGGATGGATTCTAAAGAGTGTATATAGATCTTTGAATCTCGTCTCTCGTTTTTCTACCTTGGATTTTCTGTAAATAATTGTTGTTCCAGCTATTATTACATAAATATACAACATTACGTTATGGTTTGCGTTTTTCAATCTTGACAGTATTATAATTTGCAGCTTTGTATACATTCAGTTTTTTTTACATTTCTCCAATTTCCATCACACCCACAAGCGAGTTTTGTGCCCTAAAAACCCCAAAAACTAACTAACTAACCACAAGCAGTGATAAAAAAGCTCGTTTGCATTGGCACTTGTTTGTTTCACACTGCTTGTCACTACTATAAAGATGGTGATTTGTTGACGTAAATACAATATTATAAGACTTTTGTATGTTCTCCAACCGTAGTCGAATGACTGCAATAACGGATTTGCAACATGGCTCTAAACACCATCTAACCCCAAATACCAAACATTGAAATTTGGCCCTCTTAGCAGGGGCAGTTGAAATGCATTATAAATCAGTAGGGGTTCATTAGGGCTTCTTTTTTATTTATCCGTAGTTTTAGTTAGAGCAAAATTTTAATGTGTGAGAAAATTCACTTCCAGCTTTCGAAAATGACAATACAGTAACATCTTTAACAAATCATGTTCAAGTATATTTTGACAGTGCACACAAACATGCCCATCTACAGACGTGCATGTTGATTGCAATTATTTTGTTATTTGGTGGTAATATAAAACCCAAAGGCATGTCGTTGGACTCTGACCGGGTTTTGAGCTGCTTTCATAAACAAAATGCATAAGAGCTTCCATTACGTTTAATAACTCGTACACCACGATTAGTTGTTAAACCTTGCAGAAGAGTTTGGGCAGTCACATCAGCATATATTCCCAGTATAGTTATTAGTTGGTAAGTCCTCCATCACCAAAAATTGATTTTATACTGGCCAAAACGCCTATGTATTATGCCCTGCCACCTAAACCGCATTCTTATTTTACAGGAGAGAGCAGCTGGTTTACTCCGGTTTACTCCATAAGATTTTCAGTTCATTGCTGTTTATGGCAAGATCTGTAGTGGGGCCCTAAATATGAGTTTGGTCGATCTTCTCAGCAACGTTTTCCGAGGTTGAGAAGTTTCAGTGTATATGAAGAAACGTCAGAAGACTGATGATGATTTGAAGTGTTAAAAGCCTCCCCATGATGATGGAATCTTGAAATATCACTAATAAAATCGGTGAACAAGCGATACATTTTTTAAACTAGGCACTTGATTTGTGATTAAAGGGGTATTTAACCTCAAAACTCAAAAATATATTTCATTCAGGCTACTAGTAATGAATTAGCAATCAACAGAAAACTATTGGGGGCCACCATGACCTCCCCAAAAAATTGTCAACATGACATTTTTTGAGTTAGGTCCAATCGGGAAAAATGTCCCATTATAAAAATAACATGGGGACGATCTTTATGCCCCGTGACCTTGGAGGAGGATTTTGATCCCAAAAAAAATTAGGGCCATTATTGACGTACTCGACAGCCTTTTCTGTAAATTCTCTATATTTGTTTTTTTAATTTGGGCAAGTATTTTGGTCAAAATTTGCTGATTACCAAGATGGGGTGTGATTTTGGAAGCATATTTTTGTGTGTTTGAGAGTAATTTGGGCACAGTTTCAAGACACGATGTTATAAAGGGCATTTTAGATTGGTATTATGCTCTAGTATCTATGTGGGGCCAAAAAAGAAGCAGGTTAAAGCCGATTTAGGAAATTTTTCCCAAAAAACCAATTTTCGCCAATTTCTGGATCCAAAAAAAAATCGTGTTAAATCACAGTTCCAAGATATAATTTTTTTAAACGGTCATTTTAGTGTAGTATTGTGCTATAGAACACGTGGTAAAAAATAATTTTTGGGGTTTTTAGCCCCTTTAAAGATAGGTCTCCTCATCAAAGTTTTTTTCTGTAATTTCTCGTGGTTCGGCGTGGGGTTTTTCATATTGAAGTATAATGTATTTTATCTGAATTTGATTCTTCTGATGTCAGAAGTTTGTTTACTGCCAATTTGGAATTTTAATTCACCACAGTTCTTTAACATAGCACGACGACTGTGTCATGAGTTTGGTTTTTTACCGTCAATGGTTTCTTCTTAATTGAATAGAAATTTAAAACCAGAGGTACGAACAAGTCATCTTCAAGTACTAACTGGCAAATTAGCAACAAAACGTCTCAACCTGGGAATATTGTAAAAAAAAACTACGTACATCCAGTGGAAGAATGCAAAATGTGCAAAAAGTTTTTCTCCAAAAAATGATGATGCACGAACACTCCTAAAGCAAGAGGTGTACTTACATATTTGGATTGTGCTATTAGGTTATGACACAATGCTAGAGATGAGAGGATATCTTGGGATTAAAGTAGGCACGAACACCCAAATCCATCGAAAGAATCATAGCATCATTAACGTATCGTTTGCACACATTTGTGTATACTGTCACAAATGGTAAAGAAATCTGAATCTCTTTACTCTTCATTAAGCCTCACACTAATGAATATAGCAGCAGATTGGTGCAAGACCATTTCTTTGGAAGGTTTGATGTCCACGTTTCGTTCTTCGTCATAATTTGTTTTCTTGTCAGTCTCTTCGAGCTAGACACCTTTTTTAAAGTTTCACCCACACTCATCAGCTATTGTAGAATAAATCGGGTTTACCCAACAGTTCTTACTTAAATAATTATAATAAAAAAATAAATTGTATTTAGAGTCTACCCCCTCAGTTATATAACTGATTTTTTAGTGGGGGACGTAAAACAAAGCGACCAAGCCACCCCTGTAGGTCCCGACGCAATCGACCTCGCCTTCCGGTACCTCTTTATAATTACTGGGTGTATTTTTTCAATAGCACAGGATAATTGATCAACAGCCCAACGGCAAGAAGAGTGGAATTTCACATTCAGTTTTTTAGATTTTACATATCTTTATACGGTAACAGATACGAGTATAAACGATTTTGGTACAGGTCGATAACAGACCCGTCACAGAATAGCCGTCCACAGAATAGACAGCGTCTGATCGATTACTTTCTTGAGTTTAGTACTTTGTTTTGGTTCGTCATCCATAGATACAATTCGTATATACATAAATCTTGAAACACAGTTTACCCATTTTTGGGATTGCATTAAGAAAATGATATCAAATACTCCATGCAATTAATGTTCGATCCTGTTATAACAATAATTGGATTGAATCATGAGAATACTGTTTCCAGTCATAGCAATAAATATAATACTTTCGTGATGTACATAACAAACACGCAAATAATCTTAAAGCACGGAACAAACAATAATAAACGTTGTGTACGTAGCATGTTTCCACGAGATGGTCTTAAAATTCCCCAAATTTATTTTGAGTGTTGGCCACACTATTCAGTTAAAAAATTACATCAATGAAGCAGCACTTTTTAAAAAAATATTATATTTGTGATGAAAGACTGCAATGCAGCTTTGTTCCTGCATTTGCTGTCGATTGACAAAAACTGAACCAAATGTTCAATTGAGATAAAATATGACATAATAGCATTTTAAAAAATTACACTGCTAAAACACTAAGACTTCGTTGATACCTACATGGCCGAATTGGGAACGTATGAGCGGTTTGGCGCTTACAACTCACAATGTGCTTGACGTGACAGCGGAACTAAATAAGACGCGCGGCCGAACCAAACGCATGTCATGCACAATCTCACCGACTTCGTATAACTATCTGTGCATTGTAGTATTATAACACATGTGACAGCATGTTTTAAGACTGATGAACCAACAATATGTTTTCAAATGTTCTCGTAAATTGGCATTGAAATCCAAGTAAAATTGATAAAAGTCCCCATTTTTGCGTTGTAGGCCATTTAAATACCCTAAAAAATTTGTAATGGTTAATGTGGGTATTCCACTGGAAAGGGATATTCTTTTTAAATAATAGTACTAAGTTTATTAATGTATCGTTTTGTTTGGAAATAATGATCAAAAGAGTGAAGCGCCGTGCGGAAGCGTGCGGCGACTCAAAGCGCCAAAACGGCATGTAGAACAAGAATCGATTTTTCTCGGATACGGCTTATCGTATGTATTTTGAAGTAATCTTTCTAAAAAGTATAATATCATCTTGTTTTTACCGCCGGTAGGGGGACCTCATCGAAATAAGGGGTCTCCGGGCCCCCTGGCCGCTCGACCACATCTCTTGGTTAGTTCGTGTACTTGCGAATTACTAGGCCGAAAAACAACTCTCGTCAAACATTGTCGCCATTTTCGCATTTTCGCCTGTTTTTCTCAAATGTTTACATTTTGATGGGCTAAAATGGCTGCCAATGTTATTGGCGCTAAAAGTTTAGGCCTAAAACAGAAACGAGAATCGCAGTAATGCCAGTTACTATTCTAACCCCATGGTTTTGAGATCTAATAATAACTCTGAGCAATGTCATTTTATATTAATATCAAAGATGGCTGCCGGTTCGCGGTTCTATGGGAATTTAGTTTATAACTCATACCTCGCTTCACCACAGCCGTCTGGATGTAATTGAAAAAGTTAGCCAGAATCCATAGAAATAAAGCTTTTAATATAAGTTTTTTGATTTTTTGTGCGATATTTTCGTGCCATTTGGGCCAATTCTGACCAAACGGGTGGGGCTTCAACGTTCATATTATACATGGACATTAAGGTTATGGTGATGGCTGTGACCAACATCTCTGGCAGGAGTTGCCTACAATCAGAGGGAAATTTAGTCCTTTAAGGCTGTTCCACTCTGTTTATCTATTTTTTAAAATATGCAACTATGTCAAAATAGTATCACGAACTAGGATACGAAATTGAAACCTGGCACTATTATAACACCAAACCATTTTTTTCCTAAAAATTTCGATTTTGCCAAACGGCATAATATATCGCCATCTTCAAAATGGTTAAAACTGCAATTACATCTACACAGCGCTCAACATTGTTGGGTCCCCTGTGAATTTTTCCGTTTTCCGGTACAAATTGGATAGAAAAAAAAAACCGGTTATTTTTGGATGAGCGTACCGAGCGTAGCGAGCGAAGCGAAGATTCCATTTCACTACACCGGAAAAAAAATCCGGAATGTTTTTTTTTTTTTCTTTCTTTCTTTCTGTATTTTTGTCTGTCTGTTAACACGATTCCGGCTAAACGATACTCCGTTGCGATGAAATTTTATGGAGGTCTTCGAAATCTCTGAACTAAGAACTGCCACGTTTTTGAGCGCAATCGAAAAATTATTTCTCATGAAAATCGCAATTTTACGATTTTTTTCGATTTTTAAAAAATTTCTTCGACTTATAACACCTACATGATTTATTCGATTATAATGATTTTTTCACAGAACCTTAATTTTAAGAATTAATATATTCGTGTAAAATTTGTGAGTAATCGAATAATTATTTCTTATGAAAATTTCAATATTACGATTTTTTCCTTTTTTAAAAAAAATTTCAACAAAATTCTGATTTTTTCACAGAACAACAGAAAATCCGCAAAACACATGGCAGCTCAATTCACCAATTACGCTCATCCAACAACGCGGCGGGACTTAAGCGTTTTCCTAGAAATAATTTGTGGAACATACCAAAGTGTAAAATCCCTTCTTTTCTCTTTGTTAAACTGAAGAGAAACAGTCAAACATTAATGTCACAGAAACACAACTATCTACATTGAACGATACTAGGAAAACGCTTAAGTCCCGCCGCGTTATTGGATGAGCGTAATTGGTGCATTGAGCTGCCATTTGTTATGCGGATTTTCTGTTGTTCTTTGAAAAAATCATTGTTGAAGATTTTTTTAAATTAAATTAAATTAAATTAAATACAAAATAACTTTAATTTTTTAATTTTTAGTGGGTTACCCAAATGTATGATTAAGGGTTCCCGCTCGATTTTCGTGATGGAGCAACGCCGCATATTCCAAATAGTAAAATACAATTTTAGATTGATAATTTTTTTAGGTGTCACTTTTCTACCCCTTGCAGAGGGTGAGGGTGGAGGGGGTTGTGAACTACTTTAATTAAAATTTGATTTTTTCTTGGAAATGATTGAAACTTTATTATTTTACTAAAAACACATTGCCGAGTTTGAAAAAAAATACAAAAAGTAAAATTTGTGCCGCCATCTTGGAAAAATAATCACTTTTTTGACATGTTATCAAATAGTGAGAAATTCATAATGCTGATGAAAATATTTAATCAAATAACATGAAATGGTAAGTTTCCTTAAAGTAAAACATTAAAAATTTTACAAATCGGTTGATAAATGCTCGTTCCACAGACATTTTATTGAAGGCACCTGTTGCTTAGCCAATTAGGTTATTGTTAAAAGTCACCTGCCACATACCGATTTCGGATTAGAGAGTTTGCAAATTAATTCCTAAAGACCAAACATTTTTTGATATACTAAAATAAGCCTGCAGTATTATCCAAACTGTATTTTTTTACAAGAAAAACTAAGTTTTCTAGTTTTACCGGAATTCTGGTTTTTCAAGATTTGGTGTTTTCTAAAAAAAAAAAAAAAATCGAAAGCTATGTAGGTAGCATTTTTTAAATAAAACTTTGAACTGCATTTTTAATGTAGGGTTTTCTCCCGCGTTTTTAGTTGCGTTGACGGATGAGCCAATTTCGTTTATTAGTTGATCCATATTCAAGACTGTTGGATGCACTCGAGCAAACGAGACTTTGACGCAGAATGCAGAGGTTTAGACAGGATCACTTGCATTGAAGCTCTATCGTTTGTCCTATCGGGTTGTGGTTTGCATTTAAATGTTAAGTAAGAATGTGTGTATGGCGCGATCGGAGCACATTGCTTACTTTTTTTTGTAACTAACCGTAACTAGGGAAACGCCAAAGTCGTTGTTAAACGAGTGAGTGAGCCATGTGTTGAGTACCCGATTATATTTCTTTTCTTCCCCCTACCTTAGGCCTACCTAGCCTATCATAGGCTAGAGAGGCGCATTATGACCTTACAGTTGACGCGCCCGTCCCCGTATACCAACTAAACTTTAAAAAAAACTATTATTTATACGAATATAATCAAACTTAAATGCAAATGTTCCCGGGTACTCACCACATGACTCGCTCACTCGTCTAACTACGACTTTGGCGTTTCCCTAGTCTAGTTGGCTAAGGCGCCCTTGTAGCCGAGATGTGAAAGAAGTGGGTTCAATCCCCTGGTCGGGAAAGATTTTGTAATTTCTTGATTGTATTTCAAAAACAATTAAACATGTTTTGAAATGCATATAACGCTGTGTAGTCATCATCTGTGGCAATAGGGCCTACTATGGTAAACATAGCCAGTACGAAATACGTGAAAATATTGCAAGGTTTACTCAATCTACGAGCGAAATTTGGGGGTACCTTGACGTGCAATATTCGACAGACCTTGCAGGGGCACGGCATTTCACGGCCAGGCGAATAACAAACAAAAAATATCTTTTCAAAATCTAAGACATTGTCGTTAAAATAATTTCTAAACATTGGAAGTCTTTTTTTCAGTTTATTATTTCTTGTAGGTTTAAATCGCAATGAATCTTGCTGATTTTGTTAGCAGTTCTCAATAAACTCGTACCGGATGTCTGTTTAAAATTTCAGCGCAATCTGTTCAGCGATTCGGCTGATTTCCAACGTACACACACACACACACACACACACACACACCCCACACACACGCACGCAGAAAAACAATAAGGGCCGTTTAAGTCGAATGGAAATCACTACGTTCGCTACGCTCACTCGTTCAATTATCTCACTAAATAGGTAATTTGTAGTTATGTCCTAAGCTTGCAAAGTGATTTTTTTAATGTTGAAATGTGCTCTGATCGCGCTATGCGATCATCCTTTATAAACAACATCCAAAAATTCAAATTGATTGCGTGAAAATTGGAGGTCGTTAAGTGATCCAGACTGTATGTAAAATTAGCTGAATTTGCCGATCAAGCGAATTTCTAAATATATATTTAAATGTAGAATGTTAAAAATTGTAATTTATAATACTAGTTAATTTTCAAGATGGTCCTTTTTCATACTTATATAAGTAATCCGTCTGGGCCCGGGGTAGAATTGGCCTAGAGAAGAAAAAGTAGTAGCTAGTAAGAGCGGAGTATATTACTCTCCGAAACTAGAGGCGAGCTCTGGCAATCGTCGTCGGGGACACCTACCCTTTCCCTTGACGACCTCCCGACGACGATGACAATACACAACGAACGATGGACGATGACAAAGACGACGACCGCGACGTGAGAACCCCCTTTCCTACCCTTTACCCGTGGCTGGTGTGCATTTGCCTCTCCTCCCCATATCCCCTAGGCTAGAGTGGTGCATTATGATCTTACGGTTGGCGCCCCCTTACCCAAATAAACCATTAATACTCTTATAGATCATTATTAGATACATATATGAAAACGGTTCAATGGCAATTGCACACGCACATTTTACTAGTTCAATCACCCCTTCGAGTGCCCGTAGAAGATTTGTTACTGGCACCTAGTAATTACTTTCTAATTTCCAACAGCAATATTCATGGCGAGGGGGGGGGAATTCCTGGTTGTATTTGTCGCTATCGCTAGCCCATACGCTGCACTGAAGTTGTAAAAATAAAAAGGGTACAATGCAGCTCTTGTTGGTGATAATTTTTCTGTGTGACACCCTTGCTATTAAACATACACCATCGAATGACATTACCGGTTGCACTTTTGAGTGACTGGTAAAAAGCTCGACAAACAAAGTTTTATAATATCTTTACAGCCCCAGATGTGTTTATATAATTATTGCAGAAATGAAATTAGTAGGAGGAGTATAGAGGTGTAGTTAGGCTTGACAAAATCAGGAGCAAAGGAATTAGGAAGAGAGTTGGAGTTGACAAGTTTTTGTTCAAAATAGGAAGAGAAAGATTGAGATGGTATGGACGTTTGAGGAGAAATTTGGGCAAAAAGAGAATACCGTGAGCAGAATTTGAAAGTGGCTATATGAACATCAGAAGACCGGTACACCAAGAAAGAAGTGGAAGGACCAAATAATAAATAATGTTGAAGAGAAAGGTGAGTGTTGGGAAGAAATAGCAGCAGAAGCCTGTTGAAGGACAGAAGGAAAAGGCGTGAGATGGTGGTAAGAAGCAAGAAAGAAGAGGACGATATTGAAGGAGAAGATGAAATGGAAGATGAAGAAATTGAAGGAGAAGAGAACATGACAGGCCTGGCAAGCCGGTGATAGTAAACCCTTTGTGCCCTGGAAAATCTGGTGGTTAGCCATCCCCTGACCCGGCTTATGTTGGAAGCAGGTGTAAGAAAATATATATATATATATATATATATATATATACTCACTATTGCAATATTACTATTCGAGACGATGGATGGTGATTTATGGGGGTGAACAATTTTACAAATTTAAAACCAATGCATTCTGCGGGATTCAAACCCACGTTCTTCAAGTGATATACGCTGAGGGCCAGCGCCCAATCGTATTATAGTTACCGCAGGCGGCTTCAAGCCATTGATACACTGTTGTATTACATACATTATATTTATTGATATTTTCCCGCGTATTTAATAAAAAGCGCGTAAAGGTAGCCTATTGTTACTTACTTCCAATTGGAAGCAATAACTTAACTAGGAAAACGCTTAAGTCCCGCCGCGTTGATGGATGAGCTTTTTTGTAAGTTTTTAGTTTGCGTAGGACCACTTTTCCTTTGCAAGTGCTTTGTGAAAGCATTATAAGTGATTGTTGTCAAGTTTCTTTTGTTACTTGTTAATTTTTTTTATTAAACAAAAAAAAAATAACTCATATTAAAACCTTTATTCTATGGATTCTGGCTAACTTTTTCAACTTTTTCTTTCAAAAGGTACTACATCATCCATCATCATCCATGTATAATATGAACGTTGTAGTCCCACCCGTTTGGTCAGAATTGGCCCAAATGGCACGAAAATATCGCACAAAAAATCGAAAAAAAATCGTTTAAAAATACGATATTCATGAGAAATATTTCTTCTATTGTACCCAAGAACAATACAGTTTAAGTTCAGAGATTTCGAAGGTCCCTCTAATTTTCATCAAGATCGGATATGCCGTTTGTACGGTAGAGAGCGAAAAAACAGACAAAAAAACAAACAAAAAAAACACCCGAGCCAAATTTTTTGGGGGTCAGTGAAATTGAAGTCTTCGCTTCGCTCATCCAATTAATATGGATATGGATTTTTATATACAACGTCTATCCGATTAATAACTAATTTACAATGTAGGACAAAACGGCGTAGTGTTCGTTTCAGCATGTGATTACTATTAAAAATCCATGGGTTTGACTATGGTTTAACCATGATTTTAAATATGATTTGATGCCAAGAAAACCACTGCCTTCTACACATGAATGTTTCAGTATTTCCCAGTTGAATAGTTGTGTTAATTATGCCACTACATCTGAAAATATTCGTTCGTGATTTTATAAGTGAAAATACTCAAAACAGGGATGTCATAATAACATGTAAATATCAACATAAAAAGTGTAAATATCAACCGATTTTTAAAATTTCAATTTTTTTTATTTAAACAAACATTAAAGAACGTAATTAAATTTATTTTAAAATTTTAAAATTTTACTGCAGTTTACACTGGTAATAATGTCGAAAATGTGAGATTTTTTCCAAGATGGCGTCTTTTTTCGAACTTCTAGTATTTTTTTTAAAACTCAGCATTGTGTTGTTAGTAAATCTACGAATTTTTAAAGAAATTCATGGTTTAGTTTTGTGTCTATGGTAATAATCACAAAACCCTCCACCCCCACCCCCTGCAGGGGGTGGGGGGGTGACACCTAAAATTTTTATCAATCTAAATGTATAATTAACAATTTGGTAAAGTGTTGTTGCTCCATCACAAAATCGAGCGGGAAACGTTTGGGTTACCTACTATAATCGTAATTGTTAAAAAAAAGAAAAAAACGTAAAATTGCGATTTTTATATAGAAATAATGTCTCGATTGCGCTAAAATTTAACACGAATATATTAATTCATTGAATTAAGGTTCTGTGAAAAAACATTACAATCGGATAAAGCATGTAGGTGTTATAAGTCAAAGAATTGTTTGAAAAAAGAAAAAAAAACGTAAAATTTTGATTTTTATGAGAAATAGTTTTTCGATTGCGCTCAAATCTCGCAGGAATATCTGAATTTATAAAATTAAGGTTCTGTGTGGAAAAATCATTAAAATCGGATAAAGCATGTAGGTGTTATAAGTCGAAGAATTTTTTTAAAAATCGAAAAAAATCGTAAAATTGCGATTTTCATAAGAAATAATTTTTCGATTGCGCTCAAAAACGTGGCAGTTCTAAGTTCAGAGATTTCGAAGGCCTCCAGAAAATTTCATCACAATTGGAGTATCGGTTTAGCCGGAATCGTGTGGACAAACAGACAAAAATACAAAAAAAAGAAAAAAAAGAAAAAAAAACATTCCGGATTTTTTTCTCCAGTGTAGTGAAATGGAATCTTCGCTTCGCTCATCCAACTATAATTGCAGTTTGAAATTTTATTGTAGATGCAATATTTGCCGGATGCAGAAAAAAAATCCTTGGTGTTCTAATTGTGGTAGGTTTAAAAATCATTCGCTACATTCTGACACAGTTTCATATTTTATAAAATGAAAAAACAGGTTGGAACAGCCTTAAGCCCTTTTCTATCAAAGATATAATCAACAGAAAATAGAAACGTTATTATTTTTCACACCTTTTTAGTTAATATGTGAATGCCATTTCGCATAGAAGAATTCGAGCTAAAACTCATTTTTAATATAAAGCAGAACAGGGTAGGCATAATCTTTGATTTTGTTTTCTCCAAGATGTGTATTTAATTTTCTATCGCGTCAAGATCAAATTTTTGCCAATTCTAAATTGTGATTTTTTTCTAAGCTAACGAGCCTAATCGTGTTTATACCCATTTCGAGGTTTCAGTCAAATTTCGATTCTCGACGAAATAATATTGACGGAGGAACGCGAAGGTTGTATTATACAACTAAAATAATTGGAATATTGGCTCTATACTTTTCGCTGAGTTACATTAGTGATTGGATGAATAATGCATAACATAGATTATTCTTGCCGCAGTCAATATTAAAGGCATCGCTCATACCTACTACCTATCCGCATGAAAAACATTGTCAGGTACCCCTGGGCATATGAATTATTCATTTTTTTAAACAACATTTACCTTTCAACTTGTCTGTTCCTGAAACGAAATAACAAGATTTCGAGAAAATTCAGACCACGTCTTTGAAGTGAATAAACATGATTTTCGCTATTTAAGGCAAGATTATGTAACACAATGATAAATATATTTATTTTGAATATTTTATTTCACCTTTCCGATAGAGAACAGACAAACAATGAATGAGATTGCGTAATAGAGGTTTCGTTTTTAGCATAATCTTCCGTTTCTCCATTTCCTTAGTACTTTCTAACTTTGTCATCAGAAAACACAAATTTAAATTTAAATTTCGTTCTTTTTTATTATATTTTTATAAAAGCTGAGTTAAGAGGGAATAAGACACATTTGGCAGTTAACAAAAAATACCTACTTATTTGGCCGAAAAAATCCGACTTATATGAAACTTTGCAAAGTTATCAATTAAGCATACATGAACAGCCCTACATTCATAGGTTTTCAAAATTTCGTCTTTATTAGTCAGAATAAAAATCACGACTTTGTATAGTCAATTTTGGAGTTTTTAACAAAATCGAATTTCGTGGAAACTAATTTATTTTTTATAAACTATATTTTAAAACATATTTTAGAATTAACATGTTACTGTAGAGCCCTTTATTCCACTTACATGACATATGCTACAAATTTCAAACACCTGTCGTGTCGGTCATCCGAGCGAACAGCAATTTGCATCACTTTTTTGTCCGTCCGTCTGTGTGTGTGTGTTTGAACCCGCGATAAAACCGAACAAGACCTCTGATTGACATGCGTTTTTGTTGACATTGCCTTTAGCGAGAGATATACAAATTAAGATCCCTGTATGGCGGAGCTAGGCCCTCAGAAAGTTTGAATCTTTGTGAACTTGGCACCTCCGCCATTGTTAAACATATCAATAAACATCGCTCTCTATTTCGGGTACTCCCGTATCAGTGTCGTCCATTAAGCAAATCACTTATAATCTTATAATTACATTATTTTCTGAAAAGTTTTAAATAGTTTTCACAATTTCATTTTAGACAGTATGAAGTTTTCCGAACAATTCAATCACATATTTTCCGCTGACTATTTCCAAACATTGAGAAATTGTTTTAAACTAGGAAAACGCTTAAGTCCCGCCGCGTTGTTGGATGAGCGTAATTGGTGCATTGAGCTGCCATGTGTTATGCGGATTTTCTGTTGTTCTGTGAAAAAATTATTACTAAGTCGAAGATTTTTTGAAAAATTAAATAAAATTAAATAAAATATAACCTTAAATTTTAATTTTTTTTAATTAATCGTACTAATTTAAAAAAAAAGAAAAAATCGAAAAAATGCGATTATTATAAGAAATAATTATTCGATTGCGCTCAAATTTCACACGAATATACAAATTTATAAAATTAAGGTTCTATGAAAAAATTATTACAATAGGATAAAGCATGTAGGTGTTATAAGTAAAAAAATTGTTTTAAAAAAGAAAAAACCCACAAAATTTCTATTTTCAAGAAAAATAATTTTTTCGATTGCGCTCAAATTTTACACGGATATGTTAATCATAAAATTAAAGTTCTGTGAAAAAAATCATTAAAATCAGATGAAGTATGTAGGTGTTATAAGTAAAATAAAATTTCAAAAAATCGAAAAAAAATCGTAAAATTGCGATTTTCATGAGAAATAATTTTTTGATTGCGCTCAAAAACGTGGCAGTTCTAAGTTCAGAGATTTCGAAGGCCTCCATAAAATTTCATCGCAAATAGAGGATCGGTTTAGCCGGAATCGTGCTGACAAACACACAAAAATACAGAAAAAAAAAGAAAAAAAAACATTCCGGATTTTTTTCTCCAGTGTAGTGAAATGGAATCTTCGTTCTTCGCTCGCTACGCTCATCCAACAATCTATTATCCCTCTCACTGAATTTGACAGCTGAGTAAGTCGCTATAACGGACTTTCATTTCGCTATGTTTTACAGTTATTAAAATGTTCAAAGGAATTTGTTATGGCAAAGGTTCAATCAGTAACAAATTCTAAAAGAGCAAATAAAAAATAACCGGTCCGGAGTATTATGCTCTCGTGTGTAATAAGAGGATGAAAGCTCTCAAAGTAGTTTACCTTCGTATAGATGCGAAAGAGGAAAATCCTAATTCCAGTCTTCATATTGGCTAGAGCTACATCTTCAGTATTTTCGTTTCTTTATCCGAATATCCCATATAACTTTTTGCTTCGTTTATAAGTGAGCCAAACAATTTGACTTCACGAAGCAATTTCCCCCCGTCGTGTATGACGTAACAGATTACAGTCATGTGCAAGTGGAAAATATTAAGTTTGGGATCTTTTCTTCTTTCTAATACTTTCATATCACGAACTAGAATCTTTTCAAGTACGAAACTTACGATTAAGTTATGTCTACTGCAAAACCTTCCGATGCCATGGTATATTATACTTACATTTACCACACTTTAATTTATCTTAATAATTCGATGAGCGAAGCGAAGACCTTAATTTCACTGACTCCCCCCAAACAAAATAACTGTTTTTTGTCTCTTTGTTCGCGCTCTACCGGGCAAAAGGCATATGCGATCTTGATGAATATTTGAAAGGACCTTTGAAATCTCTGAACTTAGATTGCCACGTGCTTGGGTACAATAGATCAATTAATATATCTTATGATTATCGTACTTTTACGATTTTATAGATTTTTAGTGAGATATTTTCGTGATATTTGGCAAGCGGCTACTCCGATCTTGATGAAACTTTATGGGAACGTAAAAAAATCATTGAAGTTATATATGTTATGGTTTTAGAAACATTTGAAGAAATATTTCTTATGGAAATCGTACTTTTACGATTTTCCCCTGATTTTTAATACGATTTTTTCGTGATACTTGGGCCGATAATCAACCATAAAAGCTCATCCACCAACGCGTCTGGAAAAAAAGCTTTAACGAAGCGGCCTAGTAAGTAATTACCATACTTAACACTGTGAAGTAATATAAATGTATTTCCCTTCTCAGTAATGAATGACGTTGCTTTACACTCTTAGGAATGAATGAGATGTTGAATGAATGTGTATTTTAATGTTTATATTTTATTTTATTATTTATTTATTATATTTATTTATTTATTTAACGTCTATCCTATTCAGTTATAAAAACTGATTTACAAAAATACATTATACACGGACTTATTATATTATTTCCTTCATGATTTTTTTGTTCTCACAACGCACATGCATAACTTAGGTGTGCAATAGCAATACTAGTGCTTTATATAAGTAACTCTAACATGTATTAGGTTTATACCATTTCATTTACTCTCATTACAATATTTATTGTTTACATTAATATCTAGGATGAACAGTGCACTAAAATCAAGTGGATGGAAGAATAATTATAAATAAATAAAAATAGTAAACAAAATAATGCTTCGGCCTTAAAACCGTCTTCAATCAGTCAATCAATCAATCAATCAATCAATCATCAATCAATCAATCAATCAATCAATCAATCAATCAATCAATCAATCAATCACATGTTTGCTATAATATTTCACACTATCGACACTCACGAAGCCAGGTCTACGTGAATGCATGGGTGTTTCAAATGGCCATAAAAACTAATTTACTCTCAAATTGATAGTGTTTTAGTGTGTCAAAATACAAAGTTATCATACTATTGAGTAGGAATAATGTTAGACTTGCATCATTTTTATATTCATCGCTTCGGAAACGAAGTTAAAGTAATAACTGGCAATCAACTTCACAAATGTATTTGTCATGCACTTACGCATGTAAACTCAGTAATACTATTCACACGTACCCCACTCACGTACATATACTTACACACTCACACACACTTGCTTACACACTAATATACATGCATAATTCATTCATATTTATATGTTCATAGTCATTGTAAGTGTATGGTTAGAACTTGTGGGACGTTATGTACTGTAGCGATGTGGCGACGAAATAAAATAATAAAATAAGGTGGCACATAAAATAACTATACGAAAAATATTAAGTACAATAAAGTTATAGAAACTTGTTTTGCTGTGTGATGCTCCAGTATTCAAATCGATTTGGGGATGGATGTAAGCAGGCGCGTCGGAAAAGTTTTGAAAGTTGGGGGGGGCAAACCTGGTGCAGCTGGGGTCTGGGGCGAAGCCCCAGCCGCGGAGGCCCTTTCGCCGAAGGCGAAAAAATTTCACTATACTACAGTTATTTCGTATGTTTTAACGCACCCGGACTCTGTAAACGATGTTTTACATCAGCTATCTGCGATCTAAAAACTCAAAAAATGAACGTGAAGTGGCCCATTTTAATAAATTAAAACCTAATTTTGTATGTAATGACAAAGCATAAACATATTTGTTTTATGATTTACCCTCTTCTTAAAAAAAAAAATACTAACTGAAGGCTGTTTAGTACGTTTCATCTTTAAAATTACGATATCAATTTAAACTTTAACACCATTAAACACGATACAGTGACAAACACTACACACACTTACACTTCAGACTACACTACTTATATTATAAGAGGAATAATCTTCCCACTTGCCACTTCGCTACAATCACTACACCACTCCAAAGATGACTTTACGCATAACGATGCGACACGAGGGAACCAAATCCCAACTTGCGTCTGCCAATAACTCTAGCAAATCATTCAAAGGGATGTTTGGATTAGACGTGAGTCTGAGTCACGTGTCCACTCTCACTGAAGTGAGTGACCGGCACACAATACAAGACGGGTGGCTGGTTATAAAGATAGTCGGCATGGGGTACGTCAGCCAAAATAACATTCCTGCTATTGTTGGGTTGTTTCTTCCTGGAAATGAATTGTTGACAGATCATCCGATGTTGCTTTCCCAAAAAGTAGAGTAGAAATCTTGATTTTTCAACTCTAAAATCTGCCCCCCTATGCCCCATGGCATGAAAGTTAGGGGGGGGCAATGCCCCCCTTGCCCCCCCCTGTTCCGACGCCACTGGATGTAAGTCAAGCTAAATTCGTTTAGTTTGAAGAATAGATATTTCTTCTGACCGGATATGAAAATGATAAGAAAGTAACGAGGTGAATGCTAGAGAAAGTGATTGAAAGTGTGTGAGAGAGAGAGCTAGAAGACGAGGAAGAAAGAGAGAGAGAGAGAGAGAGAGAGAGAGAGAGAGAGATATAGGGAGGTGACAGATGCGATTGTGGAGGATGGCAGAGAGAATTGATGCCTCAAGATATTTGCAAATGAAACCAAGATGAAGAAGGAGACGGGTATAGATGGTTTGAGAGAATGGATCAGTGGAGTAACGTTGTACGGGGGTACACCGACTTCCACCAGCACTCGAGCCTAAGCCTTCATTTAAATCTGGGTTTATTCAATTTCTCCTTTTCTTGTGACAGTGACACTATTAACATTTATCATTCGCAATAATTATACAGGCCTACTAGAGCTAAGTGAACGCAAATAATACTCACGTTTAAGAATGTTATCATCTTTTTTTTTCACAATATTCAGCATATACTAGGAGAAAAACGATAAATATTAATAATATAGATTTTGGTGTAAGGAGATCACAAAAGATGTTTTTAAAAAAAAAC
>JAMZAV010004657.1:0-51694 GCA_024449915.1 Sweltsa coloradensis | reverse complement strand
TCCAATGCTCATTCCTCAGATCACCCCTCTCTTCAGATATCCAAAGTATCAACCTTACATTTCATTACAACAAGCTTAATGATTTACTCTTGAACAGACAGATTGAAGATATAACAACAAGACCACTACCACAGCAAACACTATTGCAAGCCCACCACTAATCATCCGTTATAATTATTTGTAAGCGTGAACACATTTACTACCATATTCAACTATATGAACTACTTTCAAGAAGATAATGTAATTATAAACATTGATCTCAAAGTAATGCTTCATATTTCAAAACAAAACATCATTAAGGCTATTGTAATCACCCTAAGGTCAAATCCTTAAAAGTCCATGAAATTGGCTTAATGAAGTATACCTTTAATAAAACAGCTAAAAATAAAATTTATTTTTTGGGCGGGACATAACCTCACTATCGGCTATTAGATGTTGTTCTTTTGACAATAGTGTAGCCAGCAGGTCTAGTGCAAAATTGAATTTTGTAAATCGGTTTTCTGGATAAAGTTTCTTAACACCTTTAGCTTCAGCTTCAGCTATAATAGTACCGGTACAGTGCAATTAGCTCATTTTAGGCCTTAACCCACGCATTCAAAAAAACAAGCAGGGACCATTTGGAACTTGTTCAGGTAGGTCTCCTGAACATCCCCAACAGAATCCCAAAAAATCCGGTTGCGGGTTATCCGCCATTTTGAAAATCAATTTTCAGATTTTTTAGTTTTGTCGAAGAATGGAAAATTAGCGATATTGAGTGAAGTATTGGACCTAAATAGCTCAAAATTGTTTTAAAATGTTTGATAAGAATCGGTTGTTTGATAATTAAGCGTTTGGCGCGCCCTGTTTTGATTCACTGGCGACTTGATTGACTTGATTCAGATTATATCTCTCTTTTTAATAAATGATCTAAATTGTTTTTACATATTTATTACAATAAAATTGAAACTAACGATCCGATAAAAATTTGTTTCAAATAAAAGTTGTAGAGCATGAAAAAACACATCCATTTCATATTCTAGACTGTCTTCGTAGATAACAATGGCCGAACGCTACTTGACAAGAAATACAATTGTGCGGTGAGCGGTGTCAGATGCGATTGCTCGATGCTCTATCACTAGCGCAGTCCCTGGCCATAAGTCTCGTATGAATTTCGACCTCTATAGATTTTCTCTTCTGATCCTGTTAGGGTATACCTTAAGGATAAAAAAATCTTTGGTAAACCTCTGGCATCCCAGGCCTAAGTTTTTTTTTACGACGCCATCTTCTTTTGAGCATACGAGAAGTACAGCATGTGGTTTTCATACATTTTACATACTTTTGACAACATGTGTAATAAATCTGACTTTATATTTAGATTCTCCAACAAATTTCTAATTAAATGATATGAATTTGCCAATTTGGTCATCCTGGGAACATTGTGGGATTACTTATAGGGAAATACATATTATTATTAGTCCTGCATAAAGGTGTTAGCTATTTTCGTCAAATTGTGCGTTTCATGATGGACATATAAAATTTGGCACACAGTATACGAAAATGTAATTGGATAATTAATTGACTATATAGGGCAATCTCATTATTGCCCCACGACACCAATGACGGTCATTTTACAAGGTGGCCACAAAACATATTATTGAAAACTTCTGACAGAATGTTGAAATTTGGTCATTGAAAAATGACTGTTAAACAGGACCATGTCAAACTAACTAAGACAATGGTACCAATGGCGGCCATTTTAGAAGATGGCCGACACACACAAAATTATGAACCACGTAAATTTTATGATAGAATCTTGTTATTTGGTACACACATAGGGCACTCAATTAAAAAATGTCATATTTATGTGTTATATCAATACTTTTTAGAAACAATGTGGTATGGATCCGCTATCGCGTATCTAGATTAGTTGCTTTGGCATTAAAAACTACCAATAATACTGTTTATAATAATACACTTGTTTTCCTTATACACTGTAGGCAATTATTGACAAGTTTCTATAATTACACTATATTGTTTGAATGTTTATGCATTTTAAATGGGCCCAGCATCAAACTATGTTTGATAAATCTGTGATAAATCGATTTAAACACAAAAGTACTGTTTAACGATGTTCATGAAAGCTTCCATAATTATTTTAAAAATTAGGTCTGCGAAATTAGATTTTGCATTTACCCGGAATTATGGTTTTCCCATTGTTGATATTTTCTCAAAAATGCCATATTTGACTGTCCATTGTTTAGCACTAAATTGCATTTGATGAAAAATTCTTTCTACGCACATTGAAATGACTTAAATAACGATCCGATTACAACCAAAGTTTTAATCTAATATGGCTGATAATTCCTAATATCCACAATATGAATACTCTTTTCGTGCTGTTTTTACACTCTTTTGTTACATCATTCACTTAGATGTTGTGGATATTAGGAATTATCACCCATATTGGATTACAACTTTGGTTGTAATCGGATCGTTATATAAGTCATTTGAATGTGCGTAGAAAGAATTTTTCCTCAAATGCAATTTAGTGCTTAACAATGGACAGTCAAATATGGCATTTTTGAGAAAATTTCAAAATACCAACAATGGAAAAACCGTAATTCCGGGTAAATGCAAAATTTTATTTCGCAGACCTGATTTTTTAAAATACTTATGGAAGCTTTCATGAACTTCGTAAAACAGTACTTTTGTGTTTAAATCGATTTCTCACAGATTTATCAAACATAGTTTGATGCTGGGCGCATTTAAAATGCATAAACATTCAAACAATATAGTGCAATTATTATAGAAACTTGTCAATAATTGCCTACAGTGTATAAGGAAAACAAGTGTATTATTACAAGCAGTATTATTGGTAGTTTTTAATGCCATAGCAACTAATCTAGATACGCGATAGCGGATCCGTACCACATTGTTTCTAAAAAGTATTTATATAACACATAAATATGACATTTTTCAATTGAGTGTCCTATGTGTGAACCAAATAACAAGATTTTATCATAAAATTTACCTGGTTCATAATAATGTGTGTCGGCCATCTTCTAAAATGGCCGCCATTGGTGCCATTGTCTTCGTTAGTTTGACATGGCCCTGTTTAACAGTCTTCTTCAATGACATGTTCTAAGTCTAAGGGTGTACAAAATTTCAACATTCTGTCAGAAGTTTTCAAAAATATGTTTTGTGGCCACCTTGTAAAATGACCGTCATTGGTGTCGTGGGGCAATAATGAGATTGCCCTATATAGTCAATTAATTATCCGATTACATTTTTTTATGCTGTGTGCCAAATTTTATATGTCTATCATGAAACGCACAATTTGACGAAAATAGAACACCTTTATGCAGGACTAATAATAATATGTATTTCCCTACAAATAATGTTCCCAGAATGACCAAATTGGCAAATTCATATCATTTAATTAGAAATTTGTTGGAGAATCCAAATATAAAGTCAGATTTGTTACACATGTTGTCAAAAGTATGTAAAATGTATGAAAACCAAGTGCTTGTACTTCTCGTATGCTCAAAAGAAGATGGCGTCGTAAAAAAAACTTAGGCCCGGGATGCCAGAGGTTTACCCAAGATTTTTTTATCCTTAAGGTTTACCCTAACAGGATCAGAAGAGAAAATCTATAGAGGTCGAAATTCGTACGAGACTTATGGCCAGCGACTGCGCTAGTGATAGAGCATCGAGCAATCATCTGACACCGCTCACCGCACAATTGTATTGCTTGTCATGTAGCGTTCGGAAATTGTTATCTACGATGACATTCTAGAATATGAAATGGATGTGTTTTTTCATGCTCTACAACTTTTATTTGAAACAAATTTTCATCGGATCGTTAGTTTCTACTTTATTTTGATAAATATGCGAAAACTATTCCAATAATTGAAAGAAAAAGAGTAAAAGTTTCCATCATGGGCCGTAGGTCGCCAGATAATGAAAGCAGGGCACATCAAATGCTTTAATCGTTTCTTTGAGAACAATTTAAAACAAATTTGAGCTATTTCGGTCCAATACTTCACTCAATATAGCTAATTTTTCATTCTTCGACAAAACTAAAAAATTTGAAAATTGATTTTCAAAATGGCGGATAACCCGCAACCGGATTTTTTGGGATTCTGTTGGGGATGTTCAGGAGACCCACCGTAATAAATCCCAAACGGTCCCTGCTTGTTTTTTTGAATGCGTGGGTCATATCACAACGGCCCTGTACTATAAGGACAAATAGATTTCTGAAATAACAGTTGTGGTTTACAATTTTTTTGTCAGACGATATAAAACTCAAAAATCTCGTATTTGTTCCGTTTGACAAAAAAAATCGTACACCAACAGTTATTTCAGAAATCTATTTGTCCTTTTAGCTGAAGTTGAAGTTGAAGGTGTTTAGAAACTATATCCAGAAAACCGATTCTCAAAATTATTTTTGCACTATAGATGTGCTGGCTACACTATTGTCAAAAAAACGACACATAATGGCCAAAATTGAGGTTATGTCCCGCCCCCAAAAAATAAACAATTTTTTTCCTGTAGTTTGTAAGGCCCTCTTTAATTCAGAAAAATTTTCAGCCATGTTTCTTCGACTTTCAAAATATTGGCCAGAGGTGGATACAATAGCCTTAAATAGGTTGAGCAGATTAAAATATCCATTTTAGGCCATACAGCAATAACTATAGTGTTAATGATATCATTAACAGTTTTAACTCCATACTTATAAATAAATGAATATGACGTAACCAATAAATATTTAGAAAAATACAGAATGAAATATTACCATTGCAAAGACTCAAACTATATATCACTATCAGGTACTTTTGGACTAATTTGAGGAAAGGCAATGCATCATTGGGCATTGGTTTGTGTGGCACTAAAGACAAACCTTAATAAAAAGGTAGCATTGACCATTCTTATAAGTTTAGGTCAAGTACAAGATAAAAAAATGCTATCAATAATGCACAGCATTTCTAGCAAAACCCCAACTCTAAACACAACTTTTTTTGAAATAATAAGCATCCTGAAGACCTGAACTTCTATGCAATACTTGTCTGCTTCTCTACATATTAGCATAGTCATTCACGTCCTATGTTTTGTGAGAGTCTGTTATTTACAAAACCAATGTTAGAGGATCAAATCTGTTACTCATCTATTAACAATGCACAAGCATTAAGGTTGGGTTACATGTGTATGCTTATGTACACATACCGGTACCTCCAATCTTATTAGTTTCACTAAAAGTAAACTTGAGACTTGGATAACTTCTAAAAGAAGCCAAAGAATCAGCTCCCATGGCTTCATAGTCCTTTTCATTCTGATCTATTTATTTATTATGGAAATTGTACATTCTATGTCCTTAATAAATTGATTTGATTTTTTGGATCAACATCAATTCCACACTTTTCCCAGTTCCAATACTGAATAAAAAATAGTCCCGAATTCAATTCAGATTCTTATTGATTGTGATTCTTTTATATAGGTACCATCCTATGGTACTATTTTTCTAAATTATACGTTATAGCAAACTGTATAAATAAGGGATGAAGAAGAATGCACTTCTTTTATATATTTTATCATATCATATGTTCTAGTTTTCATACTGGTGTTCAACGACTTGGGGCCAAACCAAAATTTACTAACAAGATTATTTTTTTATTGATGCAATATGGGGCCAAACAAAGGCATATCTTTATAAATCATAATGAAATTTTTGTTCTCACACTAATAGTAATAATAATAGTAATAATAATAATAATAATAATAATAATATATAATAATAATAATAAATAATAATAATAATAATAATAATAATAATAAATACTAAATAAAACAAATTAAGTCAAGACTTGGAACGTGTGAAGAGTCAACAATTCTTAATTAATTGTGATGCCGAATCGGTGTAAACATAAGAACCTTGTTGGTAACTTAAAACATTCCGTAAAGCATGACAAATAATGTAAGGGTTTCAATTTATGTTTTTACCTTATATTTGGATAAGGTCAAGTAAAAGATTGATACAAAACAATAAACATAATAATACTGACAGTAAATTCTGAAACTGTTTTTAAAATCCCAATCTCAAATGTAAATTAATGTAATTGCTATTTACATATTTACAACTTTTGACCTAAATTAAATAAATAAGCAATTTAAGACAGACCAGAATAGATAAAGAATATAAAATAAAAATAATATTTAGATGTGCTTTTAGTATTTGATTGACAACAAATTGAGACAAGCAGTGTTTGACAATTGATTATTAAGAGAAAAACACAACTTACGTGAGAGCTCGACTTCCATATTTACCCGTGTACCCGTTCTTCGGTTGAATGTGAACACATTCCGAACATTTTTCAGCAGCCTTGCCGTCTCCGTCAATCTGAAAATGTCTTCAGTACACAATCCATTCACCCTTGTACGGGTTTTCGATCTCCAGCTTCTGGTGCTCTTACATAATTAACAATCTCTTTCAGCAAAACTACTTCCAAATGGAGAAAATAATAGACAAACAAATATGTAGCAGATGCTCTAAAGTGCAATATACAAAGCAATCACATCAAAGCACAACATCTCGACAGGCAAACAAAAGTAGTCTTTCATTGATAACGGTTGATCCGTTATCAGTGTCGGACACACTTCTTGGGTCGTGTGCCAACATGTTGTATGCATGGCTAAGAGTTGCATAGAGAGGTGGGGGTTGGGGAAAAACTTCCATCCCTTGGTACTTACACCGAGACAGCTGTCCGATTGCATGCAAGGGCCTGAATCAGCCGGGGTGGAGAAAAAACACAGTCATTACATTACAAGATACAATGAAGAAACAGGAAGGGTGTAAGGAACATACAACGTGTATTACCCATGATTCTCAAACATTAAATAGATAGAATTCATGCTGGTTCAAGTTGGACACCGATTACAGCATTTTTAGCAACATCAAATGACAAACACACGTATTTAATGGCCGACTAGGAACACTTTGCTTTATGGACGGACAAGTAACATCAATTACAACAATTAATACTGACTGATCTGGCAGATGGTTTAGAGCACACAGTGGTATCAGAGACCTTGCTTTATGTTTCGGTGTAAAATCTGTGTCAATACAGACGGGCCCCCGAGCAACCAATTCTGCTTGACATGGTGAAAAATAAAGCTTGATTGCCAATAATTGGTCTAAAAGACATTTATTTGATGTGAAGGAATGAGGGACAGCAAAGATATGAAAGGCAAGAATTAGGAAGAAATTAAGGAATACATTGACAGGAAGATTGGGAAAATTGAGCGCGAACGGAGGTGACAATTAGAAGAGGTCCCACACATATAACGCCGATGGTAAGTGTGAAAGAAATTGCCACGAGTTCTTACATTAAATTGATGTTTCTTTAAATACTTGTACCACGGAACATTTTCTCGCTCTTTTCATATCTCTTTATGTTCCTTTGTAAACTACACAGAAATGCATATTCTATAACATTTCAAACTGCAATCTCATCCCAAGTCAAATCTTATGTTTGAAAGAAATTTGAAAATAACTTAAGGGTGCGATTGATAATACATGTAGTATCAATGTATTGTGATTTCTAACTGATTTAGAATGAGGTCTACATAAGTTTGTTGATTGTGTGATAGATAATTGGAATAAATATCTAGGTGTGTCCTATCCACACTCAACTAATAGATAGGTAAGGTAGCAAGGCTAGAAACTTTCAGCACCAAGAACTCTGATACCACGTAGTGCGCTAACAGAATCCATTTCATAATTCAAGCATTTAAAGTTGGTACTTGACCATTTTCTGTAGAGCTACCTGTAGAGTTTGACACCATGGGACCTCCTGTTATCCAATCCATTAGCTTTCCTTTAGCACATTTCGTACCTCATAGTCATGGGCTTTTATCCAATGAATCATTTTCATTGCCCATTACCAGATATTCCCCATTACAAATGTCAGAATGCCAAATTTATTCCACGAAGATCACTTTGTGCAACGGTCTCTTTAATATATCTCTTGAGTTAAATGAATACCTCCACAATGAGTATGACCCATGATAAAATGTTTACACATTAAGTTTCCACCTCTACCTTGGAGGCCAGAAGCAATCTTCTTCAACTTCACCTGTCGACACAACTTTGCTTCTTTATTCCATAAAAGTAGAAATTACCTCCTATGACCAAGTTTTTGGTTCTTCATAGTTTCAATTTCTACATTTGTAGCTTTGGTACGTCCATATCTACAAAACAAACTACTGGCTGTAGTTTTAAGTTTTAACAGTCATCCCGACTGTATTAAAGCTTACTGCAGGAATGTGCATATCTCCTTATTCTTTCTTTCATCTCATTATATTCTACCTGAACCTCGTAGATACGTCTCGTTTTTGGTTCAATCATAATTCTATTTATAAGCTTAAAATTTTGGATATATCTCAATATGTGGGAGATCAGCGTATTGTTTCTTGTTTGTTATTGATGTTTATGTCCAAGCCATACTCTTATCTGGATGTCTCTTTGGCAATCTATATTGCTTATAAAAAGCATTAGTTAAAATTCAAAGTGTCCAAATATATTATAATTTTATATATATCACGATTCACGAGTACTAATTTGTAGCCCAGTCATTTGCTGTATCATTAAAAGAGAGTCATTCTTAAGACTTAGTAGTCCTTGCAAATTTTAGATATTCTAGCAATAACCTTAGAAATCAAACTCTTATGCAATGCTGGCACAAACAATTTCAATTCAATTAAAATGTTTCCAATTGCCTTGAAGGCAACTTAGCTTTGCACGAAGTTGGCCTCATTCTCGGGAAAATACTTGAAGCAATATTGTGGGTGTTATTACTTGGCCATGATCTGTAGCTAAGCATACCCTATTCAACTGGTTTAGCTTACGGAGTTACTGGCCAGATACTGGTACCCAAAGGGGAGAAGGGTTTATACTTTATAGGATAGCAAATATGTGACACAATTTCTTCTGTTCAGCGTGTGTAGGGTTAAAGCTTCTTAAGAGTGCCCACTGAGTTATTAGATCTGTGGGAATAATGCCTGGTCTACGGGTGTTAAACCAATTTTTCCTGATGAAGTGCTCAGTATTTTGCGTGAGGGGTGTGTGTTCGACAAACATTGCTCCCTTTGCCTAAAAAAAATAGGACATGATTCTCAGTAAACAATAAATATGAATGTTGCTATAGGCCTATATAGAACAATTTTTTAAAAAGTTAAATAACATTGTCAGGATTCATTCTTCAACGGAACAGATGTATATTTAAAATTTATAGAGAATTATTTTTTGGGGGTACCCTCTTATATTATATACTGATAAAAACAAACTTAGAAACAAAACATGCTCCTTGAAAGGCGTATTAAGGCTGCGAGTTCACAAAATACGTTTTCCAAAATATGCATAAAACAGCAGTTATAGAGGAAGAATATTAGTCAAAGACTTCTGCAAAGATCAAATTAATATTTTAGTCGATGCATACTTCTGAGAATGCTACTTTTTTAATGCTAAAATGTGCAAAAAGTGTACGATTTGGGTGGCTGATATTTTTATTATTCCTTTGACTATGTAATGAGTTATTTTGAAATGTAAAGCTTTTAACACCTTGTATTTCACAATGTTTTACATTTTCCGGTACGTTGATGGTATTTGTACCGCCATAAGAAAAAAATCGTAGAACTTATGATACAAAAGATAAGCATTTCAAAATACCTCACTGCAAAGTCAAAGGTAAGTGTAAATACAATAAAAATATCACTCATCCACATATACCTACATATACTTTTACACATATACATTTTGCACAACTTAGCACCCAAAATTGTTCATAAAAGTAGCAATACCAATAGGGGAAGTATGCATGAACACCTTGAACGGTGGGGGGTCGGGGGGGGGATGTGGTATTTTCAAAAAACTGTGTTTAATGATTTTACTCCATAACTACAGTTTTATGCTTATTTTGGAAAACGTATATTTGTGATCTCACAGCCTTAACTACCTATGTAGGTTTTTAAAATCATTAAAACATGACTATATCTTATATCAGCTACAATTGCATTGGTAGGCCTATTTATCCAAAGTTGAGATAACATTAGAAAGGTTCTCTGAAGTGAACAAGTACTTGCTGGGGGGGGGGGGGGGATGCGGTATTTTCAAAAAACTTTGTTTAATGATTTTACTCCATAACTTCAGTTTTATGCTTATTTTGGAAAACGTATATTTGTGATCTCACAGCCTTAACTACCTATGTAGGTTTTTAAAATCATTAAAACATGACTATATCTTATATCAGCTACAATTGCATTGGTAGGCCTAATTATCCAAAGTTGAGATAACATTAGAAAGGTTCTCTGAAGTGAACAAGTACTTGCTTTGAAATATACGTAAAGGAGGAAAATACTTGTTCAGCCAGCATTCCTTTTTTATGCAATTACACAATGATTAATACATAGTATGTGTTTTATTAAGTTTTTTTCAGAATTATGCATAAGATTTCCAAAAATGCATTGATTTATTTAGGAGTGTAACTATTTTTAAATATAATTTTCTTTTTTTCACTCACCATACATAGCTAGAACCGAGTAAAAGATTATTATTGTTATTACTGAGAAAATTACGTAACTATCTTTTTCTTAGAGGAAATTTTCAATCAAAAAGAGATTTCATTGAAATGGGCTTGCCACTCTGTACTGCGACAAACTACAGTTGAGATGCAGAGCACAGTAGTTGTGCCAGGTAACTACACTAGTGACTGACACAATACTTAAATTGTTAAATATACTGTTAAAATGACGTTTTTTAAATACTACTCTTATCTAGCATTTAGTCAATAATGTTTGGCTGGTGTCCCAGACACAATTATTGCCACCATAGGTAGCTTATTTAATATGTAAGGTAGAACGTTTTATCTTTTTTTTTTACGACACAGTGAATACAGTGAATAACTGCTAAGTATTGAAGGAGTTCCTACAATGGTAAACAATTGGTAACTAATTGTATGCACTTTTTACGACTATTATTTGTTTTCCCACGATTTCAAAGAAAATATTAATATTCAAGTGGCAGATATAAGCGTGACCTATTATCTAGGATATGAAGCTAAATAGTTTTATGTGTGCAATGAAATAAAATAACCTTGAGGAATGTTTCTTTTTCATTTCTGAACATACTGGAACCACTTATTGCAAATAACTATTCCCATGCAATAAATAGTAGTAGGCCTATCAGAATTCTTACAAGAACATTAAATGATGTTGCCTATTATTACACGTTGATTTATATATAGAATTTCTTAGGTTTTCGTGGTTATTTGTATGTGTTATCATCGTTAAATAATTGAATTTATATTTTTCGGTTTACTACGTATGAGATTCTTTATTTTATCTGACGTTTATGTATATTATATAATATTTATCTTTGAAATTGCTTGTTTATTATGTTTGTTTGATGTTATTCTTGTGTTTTTGTTTTAATTCTCTCTTGAAGTGTTTTTGTATTTTAGTTTTATATTTGAGTTGCTTTACTGTCTTTGACAAAGATTGGTGAAATCCAGTCGAAACGTCAGATAAAATAAAGAATCTCATACGTTGTAAACCGAAACATATAAATTTAAATATTTAACGATAATAACACATTTATATACAGTGGCGTAGGAACTATTTTTTTAGTGGGGGGGTCACACTCAAGTTGGTTACGAGGTTGGGTGGGCAAACCGGGGTCTGGGGCGAAGCCCCAGCCGCCGGAGGCTTTTTCGGCGTAGGCGAGATTTTTTTCAAAAGTTGCCCTTGATAGGTGGCCTAAAACACGTTTTCAGGCGAATTTTAATTATGAATAAGGGTTACATTTTGAAGCTAATATTGCATTGAAGATTGATTACCTGACTAAAATCGGTCGACAGTCTGCTTGGGAGTGAAAACATTGCACACAAAATATAATGAATAATTATTAGTCTAAAATCAGATGGCTAGTCTAGTCTCGCAAATCACGTCTCTTACTGAATCTTTCTAAAAAAATGTTAACAAAAACCTTCCATTTTGTTTGCAAGCCCGACTGTAATAAAAATCCTATGACACCCATACCTAGCTTCACCCCCCCACTGGGGGGGTCAAGCCAACAAGTGGGGGGGGGAGTTTCCCCCCCATCCCCCCCCGTTCCTACGCCCCTGTTTATATATATATATATATATTTTGCCTTAAGCTTTCGTGATCCAGTTTTTTTTTAATGTAATTTTATATAATACTGTGCGTGATATTTTCCGTAAAATTAGTTTATAACATATTATATACACATAATGAAGGATTTTCTCCTAAACTTTTTAATCGCAGAAGCCAGAAGTCTACCATAGGATATACTCGTTATTGTTCCTGGATGGGTTAAAAGTTAAAAGTATATAGTATTGGCAAGGAAAACAAATAGTGTACTGTTGAATAATTTCCTACTTTACAATAGGCTAAGTTCTTAGGGGCACCCGGTTATAGTACAGTGCAATTAGCTCATTTTAGGCCTTAACCCACGCATTCAAAAAAACAAGCAGGGACCATTTGGAACTTGTTCAGGTAGGTCTCCTGAACATCCCCAACAGAATCCCAAAAAATCCGGTTGCGGTTATCCGCCTTTTTTGAAAATCAATTTTCAGATTTTTTAGTTTTGTCAAAGAATGGAAAATTAGCGATATTGAGTGAAGTATTGGACCTAAATAGCTCAAAATTGTTTTAAAATGTTCGATAAAAATCGGTTGTTTGATAATTAAGCGTTTGGCGCGCCCTGTTTTGATTCACTGGCGACTTGATTGACTTGATTCAGATTATATCTCTCTTTTTAATAAATGATCTAAATTGTTTTTACATATTTATTACAATAAAATTGAAACTAACGATCCGATGAAAATTTGTTTCAAATAAAAGTTGTAGAGCATGAAAAAACACATTCATTTCATATTCTAGACTGTCTTCGTAGATAACAATGGCCGAACGCTACTTGACAAGAAATACAATTGTGCGGTGAGCGGTGTCAGATGATTGCTCGATGCTCTATCACTATCGCAGTCCCTGGCCATAAGTCTCGTATGAATTTCGACCTCTATAGATTTTCTCTTCTGATCCTGTTAGGGTATACCTTAAGGATAAACAAATCTTTGGTAAACCTCTGGCATCCCGGGCCTAAGTTTTTTTTAAGACGCCATCTTCTTTTGGGCATACGAGAAGTACACGCATGTGGTTTTCATACATTTTACATACTTTTGACAACATGTGTAATAAATCTGACTTTATATTTGGATTCTCCAACAAATTTCTAATTAAATGATATGAATTTGCCAATTTGGTCATTCTGGGAACATTATTAATTGTAGGGAAATACATATTATTATTAGTCCTGCATAAAGGTGTTCTATTTTCGTCAAATTGTGCGTTTCATGATAGACATATAAAATTTGGCACACAGTATACGAAAATGTAATTGGATAATTAATTGACTATATAGGGCAATCTCATTATTTCCCCACGACACCAATGACGGTCATTTTACAAGGTGGCCACAAAACATATTATTGAAAACTTCTGACAGAATGTTGAAATTTGGTCATTGAAAAATGACTGTTCAACAGGACCATGTCAAACTAACTAAGACAATGGTAACAATGGCGGCCATTTTAGAAGATGGCCGACACACACAAAATTATGAACCACGTAAATTTTATGATAGAATCTTGTTATTTGGTACACACATTGGGGACTCAATTAAAAAATGTCATATTTATGTGTTATATCAATACTTTTTAGAAACAATGTGGTATGGATCCGCTATCGCGTATCTAGATTAGTTGCTTTGGCATTAAAAACTACCAATAATACTGTTTATAATAATACACTTGTTTTCCTTATACACTGTAGGCAATTATTGATAAGTTTCTATAATTACACTATATTGTTTGAATGTTTATGCATTTTAAATGGGCCCAGCATCAAACTATGTTTGATAAATCTGTGATAAATCGATTTAAACACAAAAGTACTGTTTAACGATGTTCATGAAAGCTTCCATAAGTATTTTAAAAATTAGGTCTGCGAAATTAGATTTTGCATTTACCCGGAATTATGGTTTTCCCATTGTTGATATTTTCTCAAAAATGCCATATTTGACTGTCCATTGTTTAGCACTAAATTGCATTTGAGGAAAAATTATTTCTACGCACATTGAAATGACTTAAATAACGATCCGATTACAACCAAAGTTTTAATCAAATATGACTGATAATTCCTAATATCCACAATATGAATACTCTTTTCGTGCTGTTTTTACACTCTTTTGTTACATCATTCACTTAGATTTTGTGGATATTAGGAATTATCAGCCATATTGGATTACAACTTTGGTTGTAATCGGATCGTTATATAAGTCATTTAAATGTGCGTAGAAAGAATTTTTCCTCAAATGCAATTTAGTGCTTAACAATGGACAGTCAAATATGGCATTTTTGAGAAAATTTCAAAATACCAACAATGGAAAAACCGTAATTCCGGGTAAATGCAAAATTTTATTTCGCAGACCTGATTTTTTAAAATACTTATGGAAGCTTTCATGAACTTCGTAAAACAGTACTTTTGTGTTTAAATCGATTTCTCACCGATTTATCAAACAAAGTTTGATGCTGGGCGCATATTTTAAAATGCATAAACATTCAAACAATATAGTGCAATTATTATAGAAACTTGTCAATAATTGCCTACAGTGTATAAGGAAAACAAGTGTATTATTACAAGCAGTATTATTGGTAGTTTTTAATGCCATAGCAAGTAATCTAGATACGCGATAGCGGATCCGTACCACATTGTTTCTAAAAAGTATTTATATAACACATAAATATGACATTTTTCAATTGAGTGTCCTATGTGTGTACCAAATAACAAGATTTTATCATAAAATTTACCTGGTTCATAATAATGTGTGTCGGCCATCTTCTAAAATGGCCGCCATTGGTGCCATTGTCTTCGTTAGTTTGACATGGCCCTGTTTAACAGTCATTTTTCAATGACATGTTCTAAGTCTAAGGGTGCACACAAAATTTCAACATTCTGTCAGAAGTTTTCGAAAATATGTTTTGTGGCCACCTTGTAAAATGACCGTCATTGGTGTCGTGGGGAAATAATGAGATTGCCCTATATAGTCAATTAATTATCCGATTACATTTTTTTATACTGTGTGCCAAATTTTATATGTCTATCATGAATCGCACAATTTGACGAAAATAGAACACCTTTATGCAGGACTAATAATAATATGTATTTCCCTACAAATAATGTTCCCAGAATGACCAAATTGGCAAATTCATATCATTTAATTAGAAATTTGTTGGAGAATCCAAATATAAAGTCAGATTTGTTACACATGTTGTCAAAAGTATGTAAAATGTATGAAAACCAAGTGCTTGTACTTCTCGTATGCTCAAAAGAAGATGGCGTCTTAAAAAAAACTTAGGCCCGGGATGCCAGAGGTTTACCCAAGATTTTTTTATCCTTAAGGTTTACCCTAACAGGATCAGAAGAGAAAATCTATAGAGGTCGAAATTCGTACGAGACTTATGGCCAGCGACTGCGCTAGTGATAGAGCATCGAGCAATCATCTGACACCGCTCACCGCACAATTGTATTGCTTGTCATGTAGCGTTCGGCCATTGTTATCTACGATGACAGTCTAGAATATGAAATGGATGTGTTTTTTCATGCTCTACAACTTTTATTTGAAACAAATTTTCATCGGATCGTTAGTTTCTACTTTATTTTGATAAATATGCGAAAACTATTCCAATAATTGAAAGAAAAAGAGTAAAAGTTTCCATCATGGGCCGTAGGTCGCCAGATAATGAAAGCAGGGCACATCAAATGCTTTAATCGTTTCTTTGAGAACAATTTAAAACAAATTTGAGCTATTTCGGTCCAATACTTCACTCAATATAGCTAATTTTTCATTCTTCGACAAAACTAAAAAATTTGAAAATTGATTTTCAAAATGGCGGATAACCCGCAACCGGATTTTTTGGGATTCTGTTGGGGATGTTCAGGAGACCCACCTTAATAAATCCCAAACGGTCCCTGCTTGTTTTTTTTGAATGCGTGGGTCATATCACAACGGCCCTGTACTATTAATATTCCGGTGGAAATGTTCATAATATTCTTTGCATGCATTGAATTGAATAGCATGAGCAATTTCAAAGAGCCTGAAGCAGTTGCATAATCACTGATGAGTGACGACAGTCCTAACTTGAACGTTCAGAGCATGCTGTGCCACTGAGTTGTGCCTTCTGAACGTGAGGACACATTTGACAACATCGCATTCACAAATATAGATTTAACTGTTAATATTTAATAGGCCTATAACAAAACACTTTTAGGTAGTTCAGTTCACTTTGCCTATTTAAATTACAGTATGTACTATTAATTTGGTAATGAGTGTGGAAATAGGGTAATAAAATTACTTATTTAAGCATTAAACATGTAAGCTGCTAGCATAAGAATAAACAGTAACATCATACTACTAGTAGCTGGTAATTGTGACATTTTGTAAATACGTTATGCGGTCTTGTAATCATATGAGAGAGCACAATTGATAAAAGGTGGGCAAGAGAAGTTATGTGTAACTCTGTAGTACCAATTTTTAGGGATGCACATCAATACTTCTTTCATTATCGATTATCAATTTGGTTATGTCATTATCGAATCGATATTATCGATAATATCGATATCACCAACAAAGCCTTTCCGACCAAAAGGCCCAAGTGGAACTTCAAGTGTGGCAAGTCAAAACAATACAATTGCGTTTCTTTACTGCCTCGCTATCTTCGATGTCATGTGTTTGGTTTCCGTTATGGACTGATACCTCATTTCCAAACATAAATCTTGAGTGTGACACCATCAGCCCAGCCAGTGCATGGCACAACGTGAGATTATCTCTGTCTTTAGAGTTTGGTTTGTGCCACTATTGACCAATTATTAGATATTTCGATAATCGATAATCAATTTTGGTTATCGATTATCGAAATTATATCCATTATTGATTATCGATCAAAAATATCGATTATCGTGTGCATCCATACCAATTTTATTAAAGTATTAACTGATTTTATTATTAACTATTTGGTATGTAAGGATTGATATTTGATAGTGTGCACTTGATATGCATGTTTGAGATTAACTTCAATTACTCAGTGTAGGTTATTATTATTAGTAGTAAGGAGTGGACAAAACGCGTCTTGGATTAAGGTAACAAACAACTTTAAATTAGTTGCAGTTGTCATCAGCAGGTGAAAAGTTTTGTCGCCCCCAGCCGTTCAGACTGGGCTTTACGTTATCTATGCTTTCCCAACCTGTCAACCTTTCACCAATTTAAACTTAATTTCAAATATAAAACATAAGAATCCCAAAAACCATTCAGGTGTGTAGGTATTGTGTGTGAAGTTTTGTCTCCTTATTTGAAAAGTTATTTGAAAAATACATCAGTTTTGTGTGGAGGTAAGGTTGAATAACAACTTAAAATACAATTTCAACAATAATTAAATAGGTACCATTTTATATAACAGTATAATTATTTCACATAACTTTAAAATTTATAAACTTATCTTCCACCACAATGGTCTTGGGTACTGAACTCCACTCAGATATTGTTAATGTTAATGTGGTTCCAATGGGCGTATGCTTACTCAATACTTAAATTATAAAGACTTACTGGTACTTATAAACCTTAACTAACAAAACAAAATTCTTTATTTGCCTAAAATATAGCCAACTATAAACGTATTTCATGTATGGATATTGTTTGATAGTCAATATATCGACCGATACAATTATTTCCCAAAACGATCAATAATCGTCGTTAATCGAATGACTCGGTCAGAATATTTCTATTTGCCGCACATTTCACAACTATCTTCCCTCACGCGTGCCATCATAGCTTAACTCTCACTGCCAAACAATGAATAAGAAAAATTTGCCCTACCCCTTAATTCTTATCTACTTGATAGATGGTTTTTGCCTGCGATGTCAATGTGCGACCAAGCAGTAGACTTAGCTTTCATATTGATATACAACACAATATTTGATTAAAAAGGTATTTTGCATTTGATTATCAATTTGTTAATGGTCAATAAGAAAATTGTAAATGAGAGAAAGAAGAAAAGAAATTAAAACTCCCATGCAAACAAATACTAAGACTAGCAGAAGGCAAGCAATACCAATTGCTTTATTTTAATGCAATATCAGTCATGCCCCGATCAATTAAATCAATATCTCGCACAATAAACAAATAAATAGCAAACATTTGACTATGTGGATCAAACCGAGGTCCCTATGCTTGTATAACAGGTAATGTTTTTTTAAGTTCAATGTTGATCAAACTAAAATTGAAAATACAAACATTCTAGCAATAATCAAGTAAATGAACCAAACCCAATGATGGATATTGTGAAGTGTGCCTTGAGTGAGCGTGTTTTAAGGTGATATCTACAGAAGCAAGTTCACTTAACAATCAAGGGAATGCAAAATACTTTCAAACCAAACAGAGTCATGTTCCAGATTTAGATGGGGAATGAGCTATGATAAACATTCATTACACATTCAAACAATTTCATATCGATACTAAAATTGCAAAAACCTTGTATCAGTATTTGCTAAAAAATTGCTATGCAACAGTTCAAAGCTTGTTAACATGGCTCTAATTATCCCCCCACCCCCCTCCCCTAGATACCGTACACTACTTCTTCCAAGTTCGTTTTCGTTTTATAATAATTATTTGAAAATCTTTTTAAAAATCACCGCCTCCCCCATGAATCAATCAGTGCTCGATCCGCCACTGACTACAGATAACAAGATTGGTAGAAAAACAAAATATATTTTGCAGCTTTTGTGTTGGCATGAATTTGTTTAATAAAGAGTATTTTTGTTGGTTGTAAAAAGTATTTTAAGACACTAATCACTAAACCTAGGCAGCAATTGTTTAGAAATTTGCTAGCAGCTACACTTTTTCAACTGAAAATAAGAAAATGTGCATTTTGAAGCAAAGCAATTAAACATGTCTGAGTGTCAGTTTAAAACATTACCTATGTATAGGCTGTATAGTGTATAGCATTGAACTTGGTAATATGTTAATTTACTTCCAATAGAACTGCTTATCAAACTCTGATAAAATGTTTCCACTACAATGAAGTATGTGTGTGAGTACCTAGGGTATAAAACATGAGATAAGGTAAAGGGTAGAAAAGACTAGTACTCACGAGCGCCTTGTTTCACTCATTATAACACTTCCTGGGTCAGCGTTACGAATCTCACTTTCACGGGCCAATTCCGTCAAGGATTTAAATGCAGTTGAGTGGACCCTGAAAAACATTTCATAGAATTTAATATCTTATAACATAATCATCATTTGAATGGCCTAAATGATAGGATGTTCATCATACGCTTGATTGCACACAGCCATTAATTGAATACACATAAATTTGATAATAAATCGGAAAATTAGAATAACAATTCGCCCAAGGGAATGTTCTCAACTAATTTCATCTTCAAATAATAATTTAGTGTTTTTCTGTGTTTTGTATATATTTCATGTATCTATTTATCAATAAATTTTGTAGCCACCATCACTTTTCGATGGTAAGCTGATGGATCCTATCTCACACCAATATACTCCAGCCGATTGGCATTCTTTCAACACAACTAGAGATACGTGTATATAGCATTTTCAAGTATCATTTTATAGCGTTTTGTAGCATCTATTTTTTGGTCACTTTCAAAATCTTATGCATGAAATGCAGTTTTTTCATTTTAAAATTATGTCACCAATGGCGGTATCTGATCTTATACTTACACCTTGAACGACACATCAGCTATTAAGGTGGTAAACGGGATGAGAACTAGACCTAACCAGAAGACTGGAGAGGAATACATCATACGGTCCATGCCCAGCATCACAGCTCCAACAGGGATGGTCGGCCAAAAGTTGCTGCAAGGAAAGAACGGGACTGTTATAGGGTATAGTAAGGATGCAACCGATAATAAATAATATTTTGATAATGAAAATATTACTGAATCATAAGTTTCCTGAAAAAAATGATCAAAACATGTCATGTTGTAAATGCCAGGTGCTGACAAGGGCTGCCATATCACCACTTATTAAACTTGTGCCTGTGACTAGCTAGGTAGGTACCGGTACCTAAGATATTTGGACAGTTAGTAAGGAATGTTCAAGAGCAATGTCAAGGAAAACATCGCAATACTATTTGCCATATTGATTTTGAAAAACCTGGAAAACATTGTCCGTCAGGAATCAGCATTGTCATCGATTGGAATCAAACCGTCGACCTACTGAGTCAATCATGTGTGCTAGCGCTAACCTCCTATACACAATAAGTAGCTGTCGTGTATTCCTCTGCGAAGTGTTTCAGAGTTAAGATACATGCAACAGAAATTAAGTAGTATGGTGCGGGAAAGAACAAAAAAGAGACATGATTTGGAACACAGGAATTGAGGGAGTGTTAGAGTTGGAGGGAAGGGATAAAATAGTGGACAAAGCTTAGATGATTCGGGCATATGAAGAGAATGGAAGAGAAGATATGAAGATAATGTGAAGAACACATAGAAGAAGACCATGGAAGAAGTGGCAAAAACAGAAGAGAGGCAAGCACATTAGTGAAGTGGAGAAGATAAGGGAGCATGACAAGCAAAGGCCTATGGCATAAGGCATGTTGTTTTTGTAATTGTTCATCATTATCATCTATCACCACTCACCGTCTCGAATAGCCTCGAGAGCATTAATTGAGACGTTAAGAAACAAAAATCATCATCACCCCCCTGCAGAGATAGCTATTAGTCTAGAAAGGAGATAGTGAAAAGGCTGTTTTATGGACGTTATTACAGAAATGTTCAAATAATGGTACAAAAATTACAATAAATCTTCTGACGGGCAAGTGTTACTAGGAGTCGAGACATGAACGTCCAAATTCCTGGCAATAACCTGCTTCAGTTGATAAAACAATTAATTGTTTTGAACATGATCAAGAAAGGGAACTGTGATCTGCTCACTAGATCATACTTGACTACAACATGTGGTTACTACGTACCTGTACACAACTAGAACGAGGAACCAGGTTAAAATCGAGCCCCAAATTGCGAGATGAGTCATCCAGGTCCAAGCATTGGTCACCAATCCAGCTTTCAGGCACACTGTCATCACAACGTACTGCACACACATAAGGTAAGATCAGTTTCAAACATGTTGCTAATGGTAATACATTCGAAAACAACCTTAAGTATGGCAATAATATTATGATGGAAATCAGTAAAAAAGCTACAATTGTTTTAGTAATTTTTTTGTTTGAGCTACCTACTAGACCAGAAATAAAATAAATACATACTACACAGATAATGAAACAAACTTGATAATAAAATTACCATAACCACCATAAAAATAAGAGTACAGTAACCACAACACCTACACACCTACAACCCTTTAGGGTACAATGAGTGTCCCTTTAGAGTAGAGTACATCTTTATTCGCTTGAGACCAGTGGTGTATTGGGGCCGGAACGTTCCAGAACGGCGTTCCGGTACTTTTTTTCAAGACGGAACGACGTTCCACTTCTTTTTCTAGTATTTTAATGTTCAAATGTGTTCACAAAATATACAAAATTGAATATTTATGCTAGGAAATATTGTAAATTGAAATAATATTTATGCTCCTTCATAGATCGCAAACCTGAAAAGTTCGTTTTCAGTGGCTGGGAATTTGTCGGGACCACCAAAAATGTACGGTATGATGATAATTTCGTTGAAATGGCGTTAATTGTAATGACTTATGACTTTATCGATATTATCGATACTATCAATTCGATAATGACGGCACCATTTCGATAATCGATAATGAAAAATATTGGAATAATCGTGTGATAGGGATTTTGGGAATAAACACATCCCTGAGCACGGAGTTTAACAAGTTTAATAGTGAAACAAGAAAAGTTACAAAAACGTAAGACGGAAGTCAAAGCAATGAAAGTTAACATGAGTAGATCACAAGCTACACATACATGATATACATGGTTAGTGGCGTCTGCCGCTAGGTGGCATTGAGTACCGTGTTACTACTGCTAAAACTAGGCCTATCGGGTACTAGCTGTACTACAACAAAAAAAAAGTATCGATGAGCATCCCTACATATATGTATATTCAAACTCTGAATCCAGCATGGGCAGATTTTAATTTGGGCTGTAGTCAGAAAGACTTGAACAGCTATCGTTTGAATGAAATCTACAACAAAATACTACTGCCAATCTGCATACCGTGTAAACTATGTTTCCAAGCAGCAGGTATCCCCCATCTCTGCCGTTAGCCCAGATGACATCCTTCTCCAACGCGAGCAGTGGAAGCCAGTAGAGCAATGCAGAGTGAGCTAGAGAGTTGAAAATCCAGATCCAAAACACCTTCACGTTGAATAGCTCGGCGTTCTGAGATGGCTTGTACAGTGCCGGGTATTTGAGCATTGTCTCTGCGGAGCACACCTTGTCGAACAAGCCCATCGCAAGGGGCGGCATCGCTGTGAATAACTGACAAAAGCACATTCTAATTGTTAGGTTTACCTTTATGGGCACTGGGCACACAACATTTCTAATGTTAAGTTGTAAAACTGATAAGAAAAATATAAGTGTGTTATTTTTACTTGAAAACAAAGGTGTCCAAAAAGAGTAACACAAACACATTGTCATTTTTTTAAAGTGTGCTTTTGAGTTACATTCAAGCATGCCAACAAAAGAATAGTTTATATCTATGTCATAAATAAATGTTAAAGCTACTACCCTAGACTATCAAAGACCAAGTGGCAAGTATTATGGTAAAATCAAGATTCCAACTATGCAAGGACCTAATATTATCTATCTATCTATCTATCTATCTATCTATCTATCTATCTATCTATCTATCTATCTATCTATCTATCTATCCATCTATCCTATTTATATTTTTAAGCCGTAGCCCGAGAAAATGGTGACTCGTCACCCCCCGACCCGACGCATGTTGGAATAGCGGTTATTATTATTATTATTATTATTATTATTATTATTATTATTATTATTATGTTAATCTTATCTCTTGCTACACATGAAATTTAACGATGTTCTTTCATATTTAGTTGGATGAAAATTGATATTACCCAATTTATTGGTCTAGTTAAATTATATTTTTCCTGTCAAAAATATTTTTAGTTATTATATCAAATTTAATTACAATTCATGCATTCATGATTAATGCCATGATAAAAGGTCTAATAAATTATTTCAAGGGTATGGTATAAAGACAGTGATGTACATAATAATGCACTCATGCTACTCACCACATTGTACAAACCAATAGTCCATCGTTCAAAGAGGATTTGTCCGGACCAGCCAGAGTAGATAGCAAACCAAAGCTCGATCACATATAAGCAAATATTCTTGTAGAAGCTGTACAAGATGAGTTTGCACATCCGATTGTAGTTCCATGCTCCGTGAACAAACAGGAGTTTCAGCAGAAATCGGAACTAGAAAAGAGAGAATATTAAAGTTCAGTTTGTACATAATAGAATTATGCTTCTAACTAGAGATGTTCAATGATATCGATTATTCCATACGAAATTGACACCATGAGAAAATCAAGCCTATTTTCGATATTGATAAGCCGGCATCATATTGGAAATATCACGATATCATAGCTTTATCATTCTCAACGTTAAATATCCCCCCACAGTCTGCAGTACAAGTACAAGGGAATGCTCCTCCCACTTCTCCGACATCACTCGTGACTCGCGCTGCACACGAGACTTCAATCGAGTGGCGACCGCCGAAGTGATAACATCAGCGCGACGCAGGAGGATTTATTTATGCAAACTCATGATCTTTACGCGCTCAAGTTCCTTCATTATTTATGGCGAGGCTTAAAAACATGTTTCAAGTACATTTACTTGAAAAGCTCTATGAATTAATATCTCTTCAATATTAAGCATATGAATGACAAGCCGGTCAATTAACCGGGCAAATAATTGGGCAAATAAATATTATTGTACTTATTTATTTGGCATCACTCCTTGTTCAAAGGAAAATCAACTTTTGTTACATTCCCTTACAAAGTTGAAATTGGACAATTTATTGCTGTTGCCCTTAATACTTTTCGACAGTGAGCAGACAAGGTGCTAATAAATTCACTCATTTACACACAATTCACTCATTTTTATCAATAATTATAATTAGGGATGCACACGATAATCGATATTATCGATCGATAATCAATAATGGATATAATTTCGATAATCGATAACCAAAATTCATTATCGATTATCGAAGTATCTAATAATTGGTCAATAGTGGCACAAACCAAAACTCTAAACACGGAGATTATCTCACGTTGGGCCATGCACTGGCTGGGCTGATGGTGTCACACTCGTGAATTATGTTTGGAAATGAGCTATCAGTCGATAACGGAAGCCAAACACATGACATCGAAGACAGCGAGGCAGCAAAGGAACGCGATTGTATTGTTTTGACTTGCCACACTTGAGGTTCCACTTGGGCCTATAGGTTGGAACATGCTTTGTTGGTGATATCGATATCATCGATAATTGTTGTTGTTATTGGCAGATTGTTATCTGCATCAGGTAGCCTGTTGGGTTCCCTATCAAAGCATTTTGCAAATAAAAAAAAAAAGAAATTCTTATTAGTGTTACAAAAGAACATGTTCATTCCAAAATTTGTACTTCAGTACCGGGTAACCTTTTTTGATCATCTCTGCTCTATATGTAAAAAGTAGTATAGTTACTACCAGGTACTAAGTACTATTCTGTACCCAGCAATCAATCTTATTTATGTATATATTTTTTATTGTTTACACTTCACAAAGAAATACAAAAAAAATGTTTGTTTGTTTGTTTTTATTAACATCTAAAAGATCTTGTTACAAGATGATGGAATATTGGTTGGAAATTATTTATCAATAATGAAACCAGATTCTTTATCCAAACACCTACAACAGGGTCTCATATTTTTCTTATTGAATATTTTATCCAAACCAAGGGTCTGTAATTAATAGCATAATATGAACATATTCAAATTTACGCCAACATGGGGCATACTGACATTGAACTAACGCAAAGGGGTACGGGCGCAAAAAAAAATGAGAACCACAGATCTACACTATGGCTTATTTAATATTTAGGCCAATAACACACAACAAAATCATAATTAAAATTGTTGTTGAAAAGGAAGAACCAACATAAAGTAATATAATTGCTTGATAAACATAAATCCCGAGCTAATAAATTTGGAATGGGTGTGTGTAAAAGCAAACTCTCTGTACCTGAGCTATGGAGTAATCGGAAGCGCAGGCGGCTTGAAGTCCTTCCACCCCAGAGATGCCAACTCCAACATTAGCCTTCTGTATCATGGCTACATCATTTGCTCCATCACCAATAGCTAATGTTATTGCCTTAGTGTGTAGGGTAACCATCTCCACTACCTATTACAAGCAAATTATTCTTATACTGTGTTCTTATTAGTCTCATGCACAAGAAACATGCTTCAAAGGTTAGATATCCTATATTTGTGACAAGAGCGGAGTGCACATCAGTGGTGTAGTGGTGCGTATACGGGCGTATACACCGTATACGCACTGCTCGTGCTAAAAAATGTTCGTATACACACTGCTTTTGCTTGTGATACGAATGATACGCAATGATACGGTCGTAACCATGTTTTTTTTTTAAATCTAATTATTATTCGCGTAGGCGAACTATATATTATTATGTCATTCTTTATCTCATCACCTTTCTTCGATTAGTCTGACCGTCTGACGCCGAAAGTAACACAACATGTCAAGGAATAACTGAAAATTGACAAATCCTTTTTCCAAAAACACAAACATATTTGGGCTCAGGACATCGAATTGGCTTTATTTATTCATCCGCCTACTTTCAGGGGAACTGGGAAGGGATGCGTTTTCTGCAGACTGTTAGTTTCTTAGTGGTTTTCATCGAGTGAAAGTGTGTGTTATAGACCTATTATGATTCGTTTCTTAAAATAATAAAACTTGTTTTGCAAAACAAAAGATTATTAAATTTAGATAGATGGGTTTAGCCACTATTACGAGTTTTAATAGCCCAAGAGATCATCTTGCTGTAAAACATCGTTTACAGAGTCCGAGTGCAGGAAAAAGTTTGAGTTTTTGAGCTATAAGTTTATTTCAAAACTGTTCCTAATATTCTGCGTAATAAACTGTTATACACATGATGGTTTAGTTGTGGTGTGGGCAATCAAATTGAAGTTTTACGCCTAAAATTAACTAAGTGTATATCCATCATAAACAAAACTGTAATCCCTTGAGTTGTCATTTTCAGTTAAAACATGACGAAATAACTATAGAATGTTAAATTTTTTTTGCCTTCGGCGAAAAGGCCTCCGGCGGCTGGGGCTTTGCCCCAGACCCCAGCTACCCGCCAAATGAGACGAAGCGTATACGTACTGGTAAATTTGGCACTACACCACTGGTGCACATTGATTTATAAGTCGTGGGTTTTGTACAGAGTTTTAACACCAACACACAGTAACAATTTTAAAATCTTTTATCCGACAGTTACGACTAAGTTTTCTCAAACTTGGTACCTAGTACTTATTAAGTTCGATGAACGAATGAGTTGTTTCTTACTCCCGTCATAAACTTGAAGAACATGAACAGTCTAGTAAAACATTTGTTTGTTGTGATATACTCTCTACATACACAAAACCATACTATGTCATGTAATGAGCCTAAACTGCAATACTTCCATCTCATTTAGGAACAACACCTTGTGATGGTGGGGGAGAATGCCATAGATAAATACATACAAGTATACATTTAATTAGGCTTTTACAAGAATGCCTCTTTTTTAAAAGAGACTGGTCTTACAATCTAATATAAAACTAGGTCTAATTTACAAAATGTGTCTATTAGGTTGCTTATTAGAGTCAAGCAAAATTAGTTTTGATGGTAAATGCTAAATATGGCCAAATTGGGTTTAGAGTTTATTTGTGGAACTTTTGATAGGTTTTGAGTGTTATTGACAGTTTTATTTAGGTACGCTAAAATATGGTATTAATGCTAAATTACCGGTATAGAATTTTTGCTATTTTGTGCTAAAAATGTGGCATTTGGGCTAATTTTAGCTAAGAATACGGTACCCTTTTTGGGGCAATTTGAGTCATTTTGGCAAACACTTTGGAAAAAATAAGGTGTTTATTGTAGCAATTCAATAAAAAAATATGTTTTAGTGACCATTTGTGAATTAATGTTGATTAATACTAATATTTGTTGAAATTGATGCTACTGAAAAAAATTAATGCTTATTTCACGGGGCCGTAACTAAATTCATGGACCTATGCTTAGGTTCCAAGATTAAGAAATAGTATATTTATATTTTATACATTTGAGACTACCTACTTGGTATTTTAGTTACCAACAAATTCAAAGTACAAACTCTATTTACTTAGTTATGGGTCTGGTATTTATGTTGTTGTACAATCCTCCAAGTATTGGTTTACAATGTGGTGTGTTTGATTTCTTCTGGTAGTTTATTAAATAATTTAATCTATAAGTAGTTGAAATATAGTTAACCTATTTTGCTGTGTTTGTGTTGTAGGTGAAAAGGTGAAAGTCACTGTTGACTGTTGAGTGATTTTTTTTATTTTTTTAAACAACATAATGTTTTGTTTGATATTTAATGAGTTCTTGGATGCATTCCGGCACATAATGTTTCTAATGGCACGTTTTTGGATTTTAAATATTTTTCATGATGTGAGGAATGTCCCCAGAATTCAACCTTATAACTTAAGATACTTTCGAATAGTGCAAAATAAAATAGTTTGGCGGTCCTTGCATTCGTTGCGTTTCTCATTAATCTAATGGAATGGTCTAATAAATAGCCACTGAATGGGTCATAAGAGGAACAGCTTTTGCCTCCAGATGAAATTATAAACTGATAGGCACTTCATACATACTACTACAGCAGCAAGAGAATGGAAACAACAACTACTCGAGGCATGTATTTATTGTATTTCATTTACCTAACAAAAATTATTATTTGAATAGCATTATGAGTGCAGATAGGTTGAGCATCAACAAGCCTTTTTTGGGGGGGAATATCATTAATTGTTAGTATTATGTTGCCAAGACTAAAATTAAGGTTATTCTAACAAGTATGCCAGAACCATCAAAGCAGCTTTACAAATTGAATGAATGTGATTTTGTGAAGTTAGTACCTAATGTGGGCATGCATTTCATTTGTAGAAAATTAGAAGAAAAAGTAGAGCTGACTATAGGTAATATTCTCCTCCTGTATAGGGAACCTAAGTGGGCATTGTCCGGTTCTCTCCGGTCAGCGTGGTATAGGCTATTAACCCGTGATAAATGTTTCGTAAGCGATAGCGCGAGAACCCGACCACGGACCGGAATTATATTCATACTGTAAGAAACTATAATCTTTCCTCTTTGCGTGTATATACATAACTCTGCTCTATCACAAATATTAATGACATTTGTTTCGAGTTGAAGTGAACTCTACATTTACACTGTTGCCAAACCTTCCAAACTGCTCATGAAAAAGCACGTAAAAACATTTTGTCCGTGGCATCAGCATAACATTTGATATCCGACTTGCTTTGTGGCTACTGTGAGGTCACTGGGTTGTACTAGATAATACATTATTACTAATAAAATATCCTTTAATGTGCAAACAAAATCTTGAATGCGAAGTACATTTAGCAACCATGGACAGGCGCGTGGTATGCGAGGATGCCACAGCTGCAAACAACGTGGCTGCGTCTCGCTTATGGCGTATTCCATTGGCCGCACTGAGTGCGATTGTCATGTTCCATTGGGAATTTGAGTTCGCATTACGTCAACTTTCGCGTGTTCCATTGGACGCACTGCACTCAGCGAGTACATAAAAACCCGCACTGAGGCGCACTGGCTTCAAGGGTCAGTGCGACAAATCGAGTGCAATATTTGACGCGGGACATTTGTATTTGTTGTTGGAGATATGGAAATGTCAGACAGCAGCAATGAAGAAGATTTTTTATTATAATATGCTAAACTCAAACGAAGTGAACAAAACAATATTTTAGGGTTTCATAATTTACGATGTCGTTAATTAGCAGCTATTCTGACAATGAGTAGGGGTATGTGTAGTATATTGGCATCACTGGTGCCTATCGCCATGTATGACAAGGGCTCAGTGACATGGGTGGAGCCTAGGCGAGGCAGAAGAAGAGAGGGCGCACTATCATGGCGACCCGTGAGCATTGTATAAGTTGTAACCTTGTGAATCAATAAACTAACATAATCAGACTTATCATGTACATTTATTAATTACGTGTGCACGATATACAACATGGTGTCAGAAGTGACTAAATAACTATCACTTAAGTGATAAAAATAACGAATAACGAACGATTTTAACTGTTCAATCGGCGTGTTTGGTCTAGGCCTAGCCTAACGCGTAGGCCTACGTACTCTACAGCCATGGACGCGTTATACAAACCACCTGGGGAACTAAACCTCAACGGAAACGTCTCGGAAACTGGAGAAAATTCAAACAAAGATTTGAAATATTTATGAAAGCGAGTGGGGGAGACAAGGAAAAGGACGAGTCTGTAAAGGTATCAAAATTATTAAGTTTTATTGGTGAAGATGCACTTGACGTTTTCAACACCTTTGTTTTTGATCCGCCTGGGAACAAAGATAAACTTGAACCAGTCCTACTACAATTTGAAACGTATTGCTCTCCTCGGAAAAACGTTGTGTATGAACGGTTTAAATTTTCTCGATTGTGCAGAAAGAAAATCAGCCCTTTGAAAAATTTTTTAACCGAACTAAAAATAGCTGCGAAATCGTGCGAGTTCGAGAACCAAGAGGACAGCATAATAAGAGACCGAATTGTGCTTGGGATTCTCGACAAGAACACACAAGAACGACTGCTACGAGAACCGTCCCTGACTCTATTAAAGGCAGCAAACCATTGCAGAACAAGTGAAGAAAGTAAACGTCATGCAAAAGCTGTACAAGAACAAATTCCTGTAGACGCATTCACTAAGAAGAACGCGGGGACACCAAGGCCTAGGGGTACAAGTAGCACAAGTAAGTCTAATGTAGACGAAGATAACGGATATCTGTGTAAAAGTGCGGTTATACACATAGGCCTAGAACTGTCCGGCTTTTGGCAAAACGTGCATGTATTGCAAAGGAAAAAATCACTTCTCCAAGGGGTGCCCGAAAAGAAACTCTCAAGGCTGGCCGAAGAAGTGCATGCAGTCAGTGAACATAACAATGAAAGTAGTGGTGAAGGAGAAGAAGATGAGGAGCCTCACAACCAAGAAACTGTTTGTCTATGCTGTGGAAAAAGTGATAAGTACAGGTCCTAAACCTAAAGTAACTAAAGTTCCTGATAAAGTAGACTCAAATCAGTATCAGAAGGTTGATCTAGTTCATAAAGACATCCCTGAAATCAGGTCATGGAAAGAGAAAATTGTCATTAACAACTGCCCTGTAGTCTTCAAGTTAGACAGTGGTGCAGAGGCCAGTGTTATGTCAATCAGCACCAAAAAGAGATAGATCCTAACGCAAAGTTGAATAAAACTAGCACTGTATTAGTAGGTTTTGGTGGTAGGGACTTAAAGTTAAACCTAAGGGAACCATAACCTTAAAATGTAATGTAAATAAGTCAACTTCTAAATATGCAAACATTGAATTCTTGATAGTTGATGTAGATCCCACAGCCATTGCTAGGCTTGCAAGGCTGCATCAAACTAGACTTGATAAGGCGAATTGATAAGATACAGGTAGTTCACACGAAAGAAACTGTGTTAAAAACGTATAAAGACCTGTTCACAGGTGAAGGTAATTTACCTGGAGAACATACAATTCAGGTTAAGGAAGGTGCAATTCCAGTGGTGCACTCTCAAAAACGAGTACCATTGAGCCTTCATAAGAAACTTAAAGAAACATTGGATAATTTAGAATCTCGTAAGATTGTAGAAAAGGTAAATAAGCCTACAGAGTGGGTAAATAGCCTAGTAGTAGTCGAAAAGCAAGATGGAACTCTAAGACTCTGTCTAGATCCACGGGATCTCAATAAGGTAGTGAAGAGGGAACACCATCTGATCCCTAAAACAGAAGACATTATTGCTAGACTAAGTGGTAAAAGTGTTTTTTCTGTGTTGGACCTCAAAGAGGGTTTTTGGCATCTTTCCATCTGTGATGAAAGTGCCAATTTGTGTACCTTCAACTCACCATTTGGTAGGTACAGGTTTCTAAAACTACCATTTGGAATCTGCTCAGCCCCTGAGGTGTTCCAAAAAACCCTTGAACAACTGTTTGGTGACATAAAAAATGTAGATGTGTATATAGATGACTTTTAATATCAGGCAAAAAGTAGAAGAACATGACGAGGCATTGACTAAAGTCTTTGACAGAGCAAGGGAACTTGGTATAAAATTCAATGAAGCTAAATTCCAGTTCAGAGTGTCTGAGGTTAACTATGTTGGTCGGATAATCTCTGCCAATGGTGTGACCGCTGATCCCCGTCATACTAGGGCAATATTGGAAATGGAAACTCCTACCAATAAAACTGAACTTATGCGATTCTTAGGTATGGCAAAACATCTAGCCCCGTTTATACCAGATTTGTCGCAAATCAGTGCCCCCCTCCGTAACCTCACTAGAAATGATGTCCAATGGGGTTGGTACCCTGAACATGATCAAGCCATGCTGAAAATAAAATCACATTTAATCAAACCCCCTGTTCTAGCTATATATGATAGCAGCAAGCCACTCACCCTTCAGACTGATGCGTCTAAGGATGGCTTGGGGGCCTGTCTCATTCAAAATGGACACCCACTAGCCTACGCTTCCCGTAGCCTCACACCTAGTGAGCAAAGGTGGGCCCAAATTGAAAAAGAACTTGCATCCATCGTATTTGGATTGGAACGTTTCCACCAATTCACATATGGTTCTCGTGTTACTGTGAACACGGATCATAAACCACTTGAATCTATTTGTTTAAAAAGTCTTGACAAGGTGTCAGCCAGACTTCAGAGAATGATGCTTAGGTTACTTAAGTACCAAATCACTGTCACGTATGTGCCAGGCAAGTATCTCTATCTGGCAGGGCGCATTGTCCCGTGCTTACCTCAAGGATCCAGTGACTGACGATCTAGAGATGAAGTACATAATACATTCACTTGTAAAATACTTACCTATGACAGAGGAACGTAAAACCCAATTCAAAATCGCATCACAAAAAGATGAAGTTTTGCAATGCCTTGCAAAACTTATCATAATGGTGGCCTAAATATAAACAGGATGTACCTCTCAAAGCTAGATACTATTGGAATGTAAAAGATGATGTTCATGTGTCTGAGGGGTTATTGTTTTTAGGTGACCGGCTCATTGTTCCTGTAGAACTTAGAAATTACATGTTACGGTTAATACACGAAGGCCACTCTGGTATTGAAAGATGCAAAGCTAGGGCAGAAGTACCCTTTACTGGCCTGGTATGAGTTCTGATATTGAAACCTTAGTTTCAAAATGTATGATATGTGAACGATTCGCAGTGCAAATCAGAAGGAACCTATGATTCCACATGTAGTGCCTAATCGGCATGGGAGAGGGTTGCCTGTGACATTCTAGAACTAGGTACACGACAGCTATCTTGTTGTAGTGGACTATTACAGTAAATGGCTTGAACTCACACAACTAAAAAATAAAACTGCCACAGAAGTAATAATCAAATTAAAATCCATTTTTTCTCGGTTCGGGATACCAGATGAGTTGTATCTGATAATATGCCGTTTGGAAGTGTTGAATTCCATAACTTTGCTAAGGAATGGGACTTCCGTCTGGTAACTTCTTCCCCCCATTATCCCCAGTCGAACGGCCTGGCAGAAAAATCAGTGTCTATTGCAAAAAAACATGTTAAAGAAATCTAAAGCTGAGGGTAAGGATGTGTATATAGCACTACTAGAGTATCGCAGCACTCCTGTTAAAGGGATAGGACTCTCTCCTGCCCAGCTATTGCTAAACCGAAACATCAAAACTAAAATCCCTACTTGTCACATTTGCTTAATCCAGATCTTCAATCTAATATTAAATCTAAACTTTTAGAAAGGCCAATCTAAACAGAAAGACTACTATGATGCACATGCCAAGTCGTTAAACTCACTTGAGCCAGGTGCTAATGTTCTTATCAGGAAAGGTAGAATCTGGGAACCCGCCCAAGTAGAAGGCATTCATCCATCTCCTAGATCTTACATTGTTAGAGACCAGAACAACACATGTCTCCGACGCAATAGGCGTTTCCTCAGCGAAACAAACAATCCTCCCATATTTGTAAATCCTGAGATAGAGATTGACCCAGGAGTTAACACCCCGGTTAACCCCTCACTCAACCCATCTCTGATCATAGTATTGCCACAGGTATAACCCTAGTACTGGTGACTCTATAATCACAACCAGAAGTGGCAGAACCGTAGTAAACCCAAAAAAGATTCAAGGACTTTGTATAATTAATCTTGTCAGTGTTAAGATTAGAAATTCACTTATCAAACTGTTTAATCCTAATTATATTGATCTCTCACACATTGTGGTTTTTGAAATATTTGTATTACAACTTGATGGTATGTAAACTTAAGTGTGGAGGTGTAGTATATTGCATCACTGGTGCCTATCGCCATGTATGACAAGGGCTCAGTGACATGGGTGGAGCCTAGGCGAGGCAGAAGAAGAGAGGGCGCACAATCATGGCGACCCGTGAGCATTGTATAAGTTGTAACCTTGTGAATCAATAAACTAACATAATCAGACTTATCATGTACATTTATTAATTACGTGTGCACGATATACAACAGTATGTATGTATGTATGTATGTATGTTATTGATAGGACTAGGCCTAGAGCTAGGGCTTTGGGTTTATAACGCACCATTATAAGCCCAAAGGCTAGGCCCTAGATTTAGGGCCTAGGCTAGGCCTAGAGCTAGGGCTTTGGGTTTATAATGCACCATTATAAACCCAAAGGCGCCCTAGAGCTAGGGCCTAGGCTTATACTCCGTGTAGCCAAGAATCATGATTATGCTGAAGTAAGGCCTAGGTCTAATAATTTGTTTTTTTATTGTTTTAGTTTCGAATAAAGTTCTTGTTGTCGGGCCCTTTGATCCAGTTACTATTCTAAGTCCATGCTTTGATAAGGTATTTTATTGTCACTTTTATTTACTCCCATCAGCTGATCAGCGTCAGGAAAGGACGCCATGTTTGCACGATTTGAACATTTTTCGTGTTCCATTGGGAACTGCACTGACAGGCGCACTGCTTCGCACCGGGCGAGTGCTATGACGTATTTGCACTCATGGAGTGCGCACTGAGTGCATGCCAATGGAATACGCCATTAGGTTGCCGCTCAGTCAGAGTACATTTGCGACAGCGCGCAAACATGGCTCCATTTAACTCATAATAGTTTGAATTTAGGAAGCGTCATCGAGCAAAGTAGAATGCCATCATCTTCTTCACAAAATTATGTATCTTGTGATGTTATTGGTCCAGATTTCTTTTGCGCGAGTCAAAAGATACGGCGAGTTACATTTTCGTACCATGCTAATTCTTATGGGCGCTGAGACCAGAGAGAACCAATTTCCTTCCCGCCTTCAAAACTTCGGTTCCCTATTATCAAAACCTCTTTGTATAAGGTACTGTACAATTTGTGATATCTTTAAATATGATATTGAAGAGTAGTGATCGATGACACGAAGATAAGTGATAAACAACTGGAAAAAATGCATGTACAGACGGTTTTTATTTTGTAACTAGGTCTTTTAAAACTAACTTCTAATTAAATATTAAGCACAATATGCTTACCTCTGCTTTCTGCATAGGAGATACTCTACAGCATATGACAACATTGCAGCTGACGCAAAGGTCTAAGAAATCCCTCCGTATGTCACAACTTAGTGCATACTTAAGTGTTTTACCGTCGATGACCAACGCCACCTCATTGGCTTTACGAAGTTGGTCCCCAAACTCAGCGCTGTGCCGAGCTATTGTCTCTCGGGTGCTCTAAACCAAAAGATAACTTTAAATTAGGAACTTGAACATGTTTGAAGCAAATTGGTTCTTTCTATTGAAGATTGGAGCATGTGAAAAGGTTTTTCTTATATGGGGCTAAGTAATAAAGAATGCGAATGAAAGATATACCTAATTATTAATATTTTAACTTATTATTTAACTTTATATTAGCTGCAGTTGTCATCAGCAGGTGAAAAGTGTTGTCGCCCCCAGGCCTTCAGGCTGCCCAACCTATCAACTTTTCTCCAGTCTAAACTATATAAATTAAACATATCTTAAATAAATAAAAACCCTACCGGTACATAGAATTAAACTCTAGTCATATTAGTCCGTAAACTGTTTGCCACCATATAGAAATGATATTAAATGATAGAGGGGGATGTTTGTGGTTAGTTCAGAAGGGGGGTTCAAATGTGTGAATGATGACAAGGAAATTGGGGGAGGGTAACTTATGGTATGGAGTCAGAAATTTGTTATCATAGTACTTAAAATATGACATCAATTTAATTTTCCTTCATTCTGTTATTGTTTGGCTTACTAGATTTATCTGAACAATTTAAAAAGTACGGTAAAAGTCAATCTCAATCTGGTACAAGAATTCAGGAAGCTTTTTAACAAAATCAAAAATCAAAATGATCTAATATTAGCAATAGTGAAAAAACAAGAATAAGAAACAAGTGCCAATTCATAAACATCAACATCATTCATCATAATCTCAAGTCCTGATGAAGAACAACATGGTCTTAGAAACGTTGGCAATAAGAAAAGATGCCACCGCAACAGAATCAGATCAATCACAAAATGTTATCTATAGGTCGTGAGACACGTAAATAATTCACATTATAATTTTTATGGTGTCTCTTTTACAAACCATGGCATTATGCAAATAAAAGAAAGTAAGTAATTCAGGTTTAAAGGCACAAAACAACAAGGTATGGTCACAAAACACAAGATGTCTGAGCTGGAAAAAGAAGTTCATGAGTGGGGGGGGGGGGGGGGTGTTAGCATAGTATATTAGGAAGAGCTAGCACAAGAACGTCAACCTGTTCTCTCTGAAACGGATTATAATCATGAATTTAAAAAAATCAAATTGACCTAAAAATCATGTAGACCTACACATTCATATTTCAATTGTAGTATCTTTGAGTTAATAATATATAGCTAGAAACGTAATGGCCTATGCTGAGTGTCTACAAAAAAATTTGCCTCCTCTCATGTAGTACATTGCCACAGTGCTAGGCAGCGTGCCTGTCAGCTCGAGCTACTCTACAGCTACCTAGCAGCAATCGTAGAAACTCCATAGTCCGCAGCGCAGCCTGGCTATGAAGCCATGAACTGCTAGTAGCTGAGCACCGGATGTGAATGCAAATTAGAACGCGCAGAAATATTTTAACAAAATACTATAGGTACATTTTACAATACAAGAATTTTGTTTGCAGGTTTTGCGATAAATATTAAAATCATTACAAATAAATTTGTTTTCTAGTGTAAAATATTAATGAAGATGTCATATAATATGAAACAAGTCGCGCTCACGCGCCGCTTGTCAATTATATATATATTTATAATAATTGAAACAACTATTCATGACATCAAAAAACAGTTGAATGTAAACCTAAAAATGTATTATTACCATGTGGCAACTCTATTTTTTTATTGAGGACAAAATGTGCAAGTAGTGAAATAGAGAATATTTAAGTAGCTTACATCTAAACTCTCCTCGTTAAGGATGAGCAATGGTGTCCCATGGACGATCAACCGGCAGGAGTAGCCAATGTTGATGGCGGTCTCTTGCTTATCACCCGTCAACACCCACACGTGAATATCGGCTTTGATTAATGCGGCAATTGTTTCAGGCACCTTTGGAAAAAAGAAGTGGTCACACTCTAAACCACACCTTTACACTTGAAAGTTTAATCAATGTATGAATGTATTGTATAGTAATTAGGTGATTTCAAATTTCAAATTTTTGAAGACCATTGAGTCATGGTTTTAACTTAAACAATTATTTTTGGATGAAATATAGATAATTAATAAAGGCATTAATGGATAATAAATTTTTGGGTAAGGACAACAAAATTAAATACTCCACACAAGTTAACCAAATGCAGGGCAGAAACAAGGTAGAATCAAATTATCTGGAGTCTCCACTAGAAATCAAAATTTCCATGATAATGTTATAAGACAATTATTGATAAGGCATATGTGGGCAAGTAAAAAGAAGAAACAGATGCTAATTATTTATAGGAAGCTTCGCAAACGCTTTTTCAGGCGCGTTGTTGGATGAGCGTATGTTTTTTTTTTTTTTTAAAAAGCGTAAAATTGCGATTTCAATGAGAAATTATTTTTCGATTGCGCTCAAATATCACACAAATATATAAATTCATAAAATTAAGGTTCTGTGAAAATATCATTACAATCGGATATAGCATAGAGGTGTTATAAGTCGAAGAAATTTTTTTTAAACGAAAAAAGCGTAAAATTGCGATCTTCATGAAAAATTATTTTTTGATCAAGCTCAAATTTCACACCAATATATAAAGGCATAAAATTAGGTTCTGTGAAAAAATCATTACAATCGGATAAAGCATGTATGTGTTATAAGTCGAAGAAATTTAAAAAATAATAAAATAAAAAAATCGTAAAATTGCGATTTTAATGAGAAATAACTTTTCAATTGAGCTAAACTAGGAAAACGCTAAAGTCCCGCCGCGTTGAAGGATGAGCTTTTTATAGTTTTTAGTTTGCGTGGCATATCTTCACTTTTGCAAGTGCTTTGTTTTGTTACCTACGCATTGAAGTGATTGTTGTCAAGTTTCTATTGTTTCTTGTCAATTGGTATTATTTACCTTAAAAAACTTATATTAAAAGCTTTATTTCTATGGATTCTGGTTAACTTTTTCAACTTTTTATTTCAAAAGGTACATCACCATAACCTTAATGTCCATGTATAATATGAACGTTGTAGCCCCACCCGTTTGGTCAGAATCGGCCCAAATGTCACGAAAATATCGCACTAAAAATCGTAAAAGTACGATATTCATAAGAAATATTTCTTCGATTGTACCCAAAAACGTAGCAAGTCTAAGTTCAGAGATTTCGAAGGTCCTGTCAAATTTTCATCAAGATCGCATATGCCGTTTGCCCGGTAGAGAGCGAACAAACAGACAAAAAATCAAAAAAAAAAAAAAAAAAAAAAAACACCGGAGCTAAATTTTTTGGGGGGTCAGTGAAATTGAAATCTTCGCTCCACTCGCTTCGCTCGCTACGCTCATCCAATTAAATCAAATTAAATAAAAAATTAACTTATTTTTTTAAAATTAATCGTAATTTTAAAAAAGAAAAAAATCGTAATATTGAAATTTTCATAAGAAATAATTATTCGATTACGCACAAATTTTACTCGAATATACTAATTCTTAAAATTAAGGTTCTGTGAAAAAATCATTATAATCGGATAAAGCATGTAGGTGTTATAAGCAGAAGAAATTAAAAAAATCGTAAAATTGCGATTTTCATGAGAAATAATTATTTGATTACGCTCAAATTTCACACGAATATATCAATTTTCAAATATTTGTGTGGCTCGTTGGTCTTGTTGTTAGCGTATCTGCTTCCAATGCAGAAGGTCCAGGGTTCGATTCCCGCTAAAGTCAGAAGTTTTTTAACTTCTGATTTGGACTTAAGTCCATCAGTTCTTGTCTTAGGAGTTTGTAAACGGTGACTTTGGAGCCGTCCTAGCAACGAAGCACATAATAAATTTCAGAGTTGTTCTGAATCGGCCTTGTTGATTCTGGCGTTGATTCGCGGGTGTTCGCACTGTCCATACCACTGATTGCTATATTTCCTATTAAAAATATCGATCTTTGGTTGGTTATCGCTCACTCGTCGATTGCGTCGGGGCCTGCAGGGTTGGCTTGGTCGCTTTGATTTAAAGTCCCCCACTGAAAATCAGTTATATAACTGAGTGGGCAGACTCTAAATAAAAATTTATTTTATTTATTATTTATTTATTTATTTAATTCATAAAATTAAGGTTCTGTGAAAAAATCATTACAATCGGATAAAGCATGTAGGAGTTATAAGTCGAAGAAATTTGTAAAAACGAAAAAAAAATCGTTAAAATTGCGATTTTTCATGAGAAATAATTTTTTGATTGCGCTCAAAAACGTGGCAGTTCTTAGTTCAGAGATTTCGAAGGCCTCCATAAAATTTCATCGTAATCGGAGTATCGGTTTAGCCGGAATCGTGTTAACAAACAGACAAAAATACAGAAAGAAAGAAAAAAAAACAAAAAAAAAACATCGCTACGCTCGCTACGCTCATCCAAAAACGTGGCAGTTCTAAGTTCAGAGATTTCGAAGGCCTCCAGAAAATTTCATCGCAATTGGAGTATCAAAACAAACAGACAAAAATACAAAAAGAAGAAAAAAAAAAGAACATTCCGGATTTTTTTACAGTGTAGTGAAATGGAATCTTTGCTACGCTCATCCAATGAATTAATTTATTATATTGGGATATTTTAGTTGGTAGTACAACAAGTGGATAGAGGAAGAGAGAGAAGGCCTACTAAGGAAAATGTTTGGAAGGAAGAAGATTCTGACATAGATTCAAGAAGACACAGTTGCAAAGTTTTGCTAGGAGAGATGACATCTGAAAGATTGTGAAGAGGTTGGTGAAAGCAGAGTCGATAAAGAAGTTTCCCCTTTGGGGAGGTCCCCCAACTCCCAAGTCAAAACGGAATCTAACGTTCTGCGCGCTGAGGGCGGCTCAAATGTAAAACTAATAAAAGCACTGCACGCTAAATAGGGTCAGTAGATTATCGATATGCAGTGACAATGCAATCAACAAAACAACAGACGAAACGTCAAACTTTAATTTTTTTCAATCATATTAGCCCAGGGCCCTAGCCTTTTAAAACGATCTACTTTTGATTTATTATTGTACTATAAAGTGTTGCGCAGGCGTCACTGACATTTTCGTACGAAATTAATTGAGATATGGGTTGTTTAAGCCTTACGGACGTAAGTGTAGCCTAGGCCCAAGGCCACAATACAGTTTTCAGACGTAAGTACGCCCTAGACACTCAAATCGAAATCTTGAACAATACATATTGTCGGCCTAGGTCCTAAGCTTAGGTCTACTCCATCAGAAATATCCTTATTAATAAAGAGAGTTTGCTTTCTGCCAAAACATTCGCCAACATTCGATCGTATTTAATATTTTGACGTTTCCGCCATTTTTCGTCATCGACTGTTTACTACTAGTAGAAAAGTAACGTAGTTTTTTTAAAGTAGTTCCATCAATCGTCACACAGAGTCGCGCGGAACGTTAGATTCCAAACGCCATAAACCGACTTTTTATTTAACCCAGGCCGGTATAGGGAGTTGGAGGACCTCCCCAACGGGGAAACTTCTTTATCGACTCTGGTGAAAGCTACTGGAGAACAGAAATAAAGAGTGGAACACGACTGAGGAGACCATGATAAAGGCATCTTGTCTTAGGTAAACTAGCCGCTGAGAACGTTCTCATGTGTGCATCTATCAATCTCAAATTCCTTACCTGGTCTTGTAGCTTATCTTCAATGGCAGTAGCTCCTAATAAGACTAGATTAGTTTCTATTAAATTGGCCGCATCTTCTAGCTTAGTCTCACGAAACTGCAATGATGTTGCAGCTTTATGATATGTTTCCTTCCATTGCTGTTGAAACAAGGAAAAAGCACAATCGTGAGTAAGGAAACTCGAGTCTTAAACAGAACTGAATACAAGAAGTAGTAAGACTAACTACCTCATAAGCTTCATTTGATACGTCGGCAACTGCACAGCAGAGCGTCCTCAAGCCTTCAGTGGCAAAGTCTTCCAGCGTTTGAAGGGTGGCTTCACGAAACTCTTGTCCATCGGGAGATAGCCTGGAATACATAATGCAATTAGTACCATTCAATTGAAATAATGCAATTTCTAATAAATGTATGAACAAAAATAATTGTACATAATTTTTTTTTAACATTATTTTTTACAAATTTGTAATAACAAAACAATAAAATTTGTACTAGTGTGATCAGAACAAACTTCAGGATTGTTCTGGTTAAAGCTCCTCTGTCATTACAACAACAAACATAATCAAGCTAGCCAAATAACAATACTCAAAAAGTTATTTACAGAGCACACATGCACATTCTTAATTTATATTCATGCGACCAAAAGAGTCAATCAAGATACATTGCATTATTGGTAAAACCAAAAATACATGTAAGCTCGGTGTTTCTGTTAATACAGACCTACACAGGAGGGCAGGCATGCGGAATACGTACACCATTGTCCATTACTATTTATTTTGATACGATATAATTTTGAGGTGGCATTTCTTATGATGCTCATAGCTTGCTACAACTTTAGTAAATAGGCCCCCTGAAATGGTAGCCCTATGCAAGCGAAGAAGCGGACATAATTAGAGCACCGTTGTTAAGGAAACCGTGTATTAAATGAATATCAAGCGATGTTATATGTTGAACTAGTTATTGTTTGAAATGTATATGTATATTATGATGTGGACAAAAGCTTTTGGGTTCTAAGAAAATCATAATATGAAAGTTCTTTCTGCGAGTCATGCAGTGGTTGCAGCCGTCGTCAGTAAGAAGATTGATCCTTATTTGATGTGTTACGACTATAAATTATATTTTTTAAGGTTATACAGATGTATTAATCATTGACAATATTTCCTAATATAAAATGTCCTATGTTACTTCCACTGGTATGACTTTCTAACACAGTAATAGTAATGATAAGAATTTTCACAAACAGAGCGTTAAATTAGTTCATATAACAGACAAGCTTGAACTTTGAACATGAACTTTAAAAGGTTTTTAAAAACTTAGCCAACAATGGCTAATAACATCCATAAATTTACAAAACAGTTTATTAAGTACACAACATTGATGAGACTTGAGTAAGAATAACCCTACCTCTCGTATATGACTGTATCAGCTCCTTTGCAGTACAGCTTGATTTCGCCCGTTGGGGTGCGCGCTAGCACAGACATCCTCTTGCGAGTCGAGGTAAACTCAAGGACGTTCAATATCTCATATTGTTCTCGTACACCTAGGGCGTTGATTTCTACATAGCGAGGGGTGCGGTTGTCAAAAACGTAGCCAAATCGGCAAGCTCCTTTGACTAGTGCTCGTTCGTCTGTCAACAAAACTAATTGTTAGTTACCATGTTGATTTATCTTGAACTATGTACAACATACTATAACAAACATAAATACATAAATAGATTTTGTATTTAGAGTCTGCTCATTTACATGAATATCGATTCAGAACAGTGTCACCGTCATAATACTGGCCTAATTTTAAACCCTCTCCATGCTAAAACATATATCTATTTATCAAAATCATTTTTACAATCGTGCCACGTTATGGAATACCATTCCTCTAGAAATCAAAGATGGTCCAAATTTCAAAAATAGAATAAAAGATTATTTTTGGATGAGCAAAGCAAAGACTTCAATTTCACTGACCCCCCCAAAAAATTTAGCTCGTGTGTTTTTTTGTTTGTTTGTTTGTTTGTTTGTTTGTTTTTTTTTTTTTTTTTTGTATTTTTGTCTGTTTGTTCGCTCTCTACCGGGCAAACGGCATATCCGATCTTGATGAAATTGGAGGGGACCTTCGACATCTCTGAACTTAGAGCTGTATTGTTTTTGGGGACAATCGAAGAAATATTTCTCATAAATATCTTACTTGTACGATTTTTTCCGATTTTTTCCGCGATATTTTCGTGCCATTTGGGTCAATTCTGACCAAACGGGTGGGGTTTCAACGTTCATGTTATACATGGACATTAAGGTTATGGAGATGAAGTACCTTTTGAAAGAAAAAGTTGAAAAAGATGCCAGAATTCATAGAAAAAAAGCTTTTATATAAGTTTCTTACAGTAAATTATAACAAATTGACAAGTTTCAATAGAAACTTAACAACAATCATCTACAATGCGTAGGCAGCAAAACAAAGCACTTGCAAAAGTAAAGATATCCCACGCAAACTAAAAACTTAAAAAAAGCTCATCCATCAACGCGGCGGGACTTTAGCGTTTTCCTAGTTTTAGTTAAATTGGCATTTAAAATGTATGTTCTATTTTATCCCTACCATATTTTGATACTACAATGTTTTGTTTATTTATTAACTAATTTTATCTTTATCCTATTTTTATTTATTTGTAGTGAAAAGAATTAGGCATAGCCTAACTTGCTATGGGGCTATGCCCTCTCTGATTCTCTCCAACATTTTGATGTACCTTGTATCTTGATTTGTTGAAATAAATAAATAAAACTAATAAATTAATAATAATAATAATAATAATAATAATAATAATAATAATAATAATAATAATAATAATAATAATAATAATAATAATAATAATAATAATAATAATAATAATAATAATAAAACATAAATATTCATCTAGTTTTTTGATTGATTTAAATTGTAGTTAATCTTGCAATACAGTGTTTTATCCCATACATGTTTCTTTTGCAATCATTCAGATAATTAGACAAAACATACGTTTGCAATTTAAACAAAGTGGAGGAGAAAAACTAAACATCTAAAGATTACTAGGAAAACACTAAAGTCCCGTCACGTTGTTGAGCGAGCACCGGTACGTGCAACACGACCCGAGTACGACATTCCCATAATGTTACATACCAATAAGTCTTTAAGGCTAATCTAGACAAAGAATTGATATTTTTTATATGCTTTCATTTTACACAGTATAATACATTATGACGTTTTTGATGTAAAAAAAGTGAAAATTTATTTTTATTGCCATTGTTTTGGGCTGTCCCGGAAATTTAAATCGCTAAAACGGAAATGAATGTTTAAGAAAAACGGTTTGTTAGAATGATATGAAATTTAAACCACGTTTTTGTAGTTCTTTTACAAGTGACCTGAAATAAGTTTCATTACATTATCTTTATTAGTTATTTATTTTGATTTTTTTAGTGTACCACTGAAAAACGTGAATCAAAGTCGCTTGTGTTCAGCCCATCGTAAATAGATCAAATGGGAGAGAAATTTGGCATATTTTACTTTCACCCTATGTGTGGAGCCCTCAGCTTGATTCCACCTAACAACTTGTCTGTATCACCAATAGTGGCTGCTACACATTCATTGACTGCCGTCATGTAAATCCCTCCAAAAATCGCCTCGCGTCGTCGGAAACCGATCAGCTCGGGGACTAAAACGATGGCGTTGCGGTGGCAATTCGGGAACTCTTGTCGAGTGGCTGGCGAGCAAAGATCCGGTGACCCTTCGGATAGCGCGCGGTTTGATTCGTTATCTCAAGTGTCAGCGATTGTAAAAGGCGCATCAGCTAAGTCTTGTGTCAGGCGTGTGGTATGTGTACGTGTATTGTGCGATATTGCTGTGGACAAGTATTTTATAATATTTGTTATTGAAACTGCAGTGGCGTAGAATGGGGGGGGGGAGGAGGAGGGGAGGGCAAATTAACGTGAGTAAAATATTAATCCCAGAATTTCCGTAGTAAATATGCACATACACATACAATCGACAGTCATCTTGGTAAAACGAATATGTTTGTCTATATGCTTCACCATTACATAAAAAAATAAGGTTGTAATTTACTAAAATGGGTCACTTCACGTTATTTTTTTTATGTAAAATATCGTTCACAGAGTCCAAGTGCAGTTAAAACATGACAAAATAACTGTGGTCTGTATGGTAAAATCGAAAGAGCCTCTGGCGGCTCCACCCACGAGATCTGCAAATAAATTTGCCCCCACCAACTTTCAAAACGTTTTTACGCGCCTGATGAAAAGTAATATATTTTATCATGTAATAACATTTACCGCTATGTAGAGTTATGCGTTAGTAATAGTAAATAACTAAATATATATACATAATGGGAAGGCGAGTCAATTCCCTCGTAATATAGGCTGGTCAAGAAAACGAAGCAAACAATCAAATCAAATCTTTTTCGATTGTACTCAAACTGTTTACAGTCTTTGTCAACGTATCATATTTCGACAAGAATGTGTGAACGATTTATGAAGATAAGAATCCGTTCCAGTTATTAAATCCAAACAACAATACTGATATCGTACCAGGGTTCGAACCCGGAACGAAGTACCCATACACCACGATTGCGTTCTATACGTTGGAAGTTCACGCTACAATCATTCTTTATTGCTGTCAAGTATCTGTTTTAGGAGACGACGAAGACTGTAAAACCGATAACGTAAAACAGCTCTTCCACTTGACTGAATTGAATATTATGCATGTTCTCTTTTTTCACGCAGCACTTAGCAGTCAAGGATATATTTTGTTTACTTTCAAGTGGTGTTGGAAAGCCAAGTCAGCTGTAGCTTGAACCAGACTGGAGATGGACTAGAGCACGAGAGAGCACACAAATAAAAATCTCATATAGTATACATCTTTGCTTGTTCAAAATATGATTTAAAATGTGTAGGGCTACGCATTTAAAAATTAGTTTTATAGAGAGTGTAACAGTAGTCTAAAAAGAATGTCAAATGCCTAGTTAGCAGAACTCAATCCCCACCCTGGAAATAACAGTCATAATTGCCGTTGGCGGGCATCGAAACGGCGACCTCTCGAAACGGCGACCTCTCGAATCGGCGTAAGCTACCTCTGTCTGTTTGAAATTTTGATGTCATGGTAAATGGGACTATATTTCGGACAAAATCAGTCCGGCACGCGGGACACTTAGGTCTTATTCGGGACTGTCCCGTATTTTTTGGGGCGTCTTGGTGACCCTAGTTTGAAAGCATGCTTGAACAATAAATTCAAGTGTATGCGATTTAAAAAAATTAATAACAGAATACTCTGGTTAGTCTGATTTAGGTCCAGAATTTCAATGTCTAGTTAAAATTTATCTGCCAGTTAGTCCTCTCAGTAAATATTTACAAGGCTTCTGATTGGTGGTTGCCATAGTGAAAACAAGTTATGTGTCAGTTAAATTTACTTGCCACTTTAACTGGACATTGAAATACCGGGCCTTACACAATTAACAAAGGTCAAACATGTCTTGTTTTTAAATGTTGTTTGGGAAGTTGATCCAAATAGATATGAATGTGATCCACGTAAGAAGCCTGGATTACAATAGTTACCAACTCGGAAACATTCATGGTGCACTGAAATTGCAACTCATTTTAGTTATGGAATCGAACCCGGGTAATTAGCTTGCCGGGTGGTTATGGATTGTGTTTACACCTACACCACTGGCCTGACAGTCTGACGCTGTTGTGTGGAGGGGGGAGACATTGCGTTCAGCCGGCCGGTCTCTATCGCCGCTAAAAGGGTCACGAGGGAGTAATTCTTACAACGCACAAGACTATTCCGAGCATTAGCGCATACTATATTAGTGTGGGTTGTGGGTATAGGTCTTTCACCACAAACGTCGATATTTATATTTTCAAGACTTTGCTAATGTGTACCGTTCGATCAACATTCTCAATTGGGTTTCCTATTGTATGTCATATTGCATATTCAATATTGTATATATTTCTATACTAAACTAATTAATTTCAAATCAACAGGTACATTGTGACTTCATTGTTAACGCCACTCAAGGGCGTCCGCAGAAATTTTGTCATGAGGGGGGGGGGGGGGGGGGGCAAATTATAACTTGTAACTCCCGTAGGACAAACATGGGGTGTGTGGTGTGGGAGGGGTGAGGCCCTCAACAATAGCGCCGCAGGCGATTTTTTTTGAAAATCAGGTTTTAGAGTGCGTTTGGTGCGTTTTAGAAGAAAGTAGCTGGCTGAATGCAATACCAAAATAATGTAATTTTTGTGCAGTCGATACTCGAAACTAGAAAACCACCAAAAGGAATTGGAACGCTGTCCTGATGGAATCGATAATTTTACATCTGCCGAATATATTATCAGATTTAATGTTGAGTAGTAATGTAAAGAAAAACGTTAGACCGTTCATTTTTATATTTTATATTATCAGTCTCTAATTGGATGAGCGATGCGGAGCGAAGCGAAGATTCCATTTCACTACACTGGAGAAAAAAATCTGTTTTTTTTTAATTCTTTCTTTCTTTCTTTTTGTATTTGTGTGTTTGTAACACGATTTTGGCTAAAACCAATACCCCAATTGCGATGAAATTTTTTGGAGGCCTTCGAAATCTCTGAACTTAGGACTGCCACGTTTTTTTAGCGCAATCGAAAAATTATTTCTCTTACAAAATCGCAATTTTACGATTTTTTTTCTATTTTAAAACATTTCTTCGACTTATAACACCTACATGCTTTATCCGATTGTATAATGATTTTTTACAGAACTTTAATTTTATGAATTGATGTATTCGTGTGAAATTTGAGCGGAATAAAAAAATATTTCCCATGATAATCGCAATTTTACGATTTTTCGATTTTTTAAATTTCTTTCAATTTTTACACCGACATTCTTGATCCGTTTGTAATCATTTTTTCACAGAACCCGAATTTTATTAATTTATTTTTTCGTGGGAAATTTGAGCGTATAATCGAAAAATTATTACTCATGAAATCGCCAATTAATGCTTTTTTCGTTTAAAAAAAAATACGCTCAATCCAACAACGCGCCTGAAAAAAGCGTTTGCGGAGCTTGATAGTTAATATTTTATAAAATTGCTTATAAATATAGGATTCCAAGAAGGGGGGGAGGGGAGTGCCCGCCTTGCCCCCCCTGCGGACGTCCTTGACGCCACTAACGACTACTTTGTGGAAAGAATACTTCCAGACCGACAACACTGTGGACAGATTTCATGCTTCCGAAACTCATCAACTTCTATATTAATTGTATTTTACCCGAGTAAGCCGATCCCCGTATTCCTAGAGGACAATGTGTTAGGGAACATGTCAATGTTGAACTGGCTCGACAGAACGAACTAAAAAAACGGTCCCTGGTACCAAACTCCAAAAAGAGTAATATCGAAGGAAGCAAAATCAGGAGTCAGGACCACATAAAAAACGAAAGTGATCTGACTCAAAGTTCAAGCAGCTTTTTTTTAACATATTGTTCGTTGGAAAAAACATGTGTTGATATTTACTAGGCCGCTTTGCGAACGCTTTTTTTGGCGCGTTTATGGATGAGCTTTTTAAGTTTTAGTATGCGTGGGATCTCTTTACTTCTTCAAGTTCCAAAGGATAATTTTTATAAAGCATAACTAATTGCTATGTTATTAGAATGAAAAATATCTCGAGGACCGAAGACTTACTTTTTGTACACATTATAGGTGATTGTAGTCAAGTTTCTATAGTTACTTGTTAATAATTAAGTTTTTTGAGGTATATAACCTGTATTTCGATGGATTCTGGCTAACTTTTTCATTTTTTTTCTTTCAAAAGGTTTCTACATCACCATAATCTTAACGTCCATGTAAAATATGAACGTTGTAGCCGCACCCGTTTGGTCAGAATGGCCCAAATATCACGAAAATGTCGCATTTAAAATCGAAAAAATCGTAACAAAGTACGATATTCATGAGAAATATTTCTTCGATTGTACCCAAAAAACGTGGCAGGTCTAAGTTCAGAGATTTCGAAGGTCCTCTCCAATTTTCATTAAGATCGCATATGCCGTTTACCCGGTAAAGAGCGAACAAACAGACAGAAAAACAAACAACAAAACAAAAACAAAACACCCGAGCTATTTTTTTTTTTTGGGGGGGGGGGCTCAGTCTAATTGAAGTCTTCGCTTCGCTCATCTAAAAATCTCGATAGTCGATAATCTTAAGTCATTATAGACACTCGAAACAAATAATTGCCAATCGGTCAAAAACGGCCCGAAACACGTCGTTCGTTCGTCGGAGGAGGACGACGCTTTGCATTAGTTGTGCAGGCAACTTGCATTGCATTGCATGCATAGTCTCGCACATTTTAGTGACAGTGACACGGCTCATGATGGTTGGTACGGGAGTTACAACGAACAGGTAAACAGTACTTGTTCATTATAGGGATCCCCCCGAAAAGGAAAGTAGGTAAGTGCGGTTGGGGGGAAACGCGAAGCACCGTGGGGGGGGGCCTAGCTGACACAGCAAAGCACTTCATGCTCCCCCCCCCCCACTGTTACTGGGGGGTCCCGTAACGGTTAATGAACAACTACCAAAATAACACCTAGTACCAGTTCGAAACTGTTTTCTTGGCGCATCTGTCTGTGATCTCGAGGTCACTGAAGGTCAAGCCCTCGCTTTCTCCCAATGCACGCCTCTCACCCCCGCACCCTAATGATTGTATCAGTTCATTCCTTTGCTTGCGCCTGCTAATCTTATCACCAAACACCGAATACCAGTCATGGCCACACGTCGGACACTTCAATAACGCTGTCAATGAACGACGATCGATGGACCATGGACGATGCAATCGAACTTCACAGAGCCAAGACATAAGAAATGCGACCTTCACAAAGACGAGCATTGTTACGCAACAATCACAGTAAGCCTACCTGGTCACGCGCTGGGGGGGGGGGGGGGCGTTAATGACGCGTGTCTTTTCTGTGGGGAAACGGGAAAAGAATTATAATTCATTTCGTGAGTGGTGTACTGTTATTTTCTATGTTACGTCGATCTGATTCATGCTTATCATTATTTTTATAAGCATTTTATAAAATTTATCATGTATTTTCGTTTACGAAAGCCTACTCGAGGACAATGATGCAGTTCTGACTTCTGAGATTATCCCATTTTCCAAGCATTGAGCGCGTTATTGTGACTATTCTTGCGCATTTGACGTTTCGTTGCCTTCCTGCCTTTCGTCAATCGTCGGCACCAGTCTAATATTGCGTTTCAGCCAGAAATTGTTAGATCATGTGTTTCAGCATGTTATGACGGCTGTCATATTGAGAGCTGGCAATATTTCATACGGCAATTTAGAAAAAATATAGACTATTGTAACTAAGCACACTCATTCCCTCAATCGAATCTGTTAACATTAGCGTTTGAGAATTGAGATGCTTTTAGATTTTTATAGACTCATCAGTCATAAACTAAACATAAAACTATTTATTTTGACAATGTAAATATATTATCGTATTCAGGCAAACACGCCTCTGAAAAAGACATTTAATCATTAATATTACTTTATTTATGATTCACGACAAGATTTGAATCGTCGGGTGTCGATTACCGACATAACTTTTTAGGCCTTTAGCAGATGATTTTCAGATGCAACCGACTGCGGATTGATTGGAAATTGAATCAAAATGCAATCAGTGAACTGTCGTTATATTCGTAGGCCTATGTCACACTTACAAAATAACATCTATCTAAATAACTGAGAAGTGGTTTGGTTGTATCAACAAACTGTGTGTGTGTTGTTTGGGTCTAGCCTTAGCTAGCTAGTCTAGCGGCCTGCAAAAGTGCAACTGCATACCGCTGTAATCACACCATGACTCATACTCTTCATATAAGGTCTTCTCCGCGCGATCGGATTTATCGCGAGATATAACTTCAAATATAACGCGGCCGGATGTAGCTAGCCAAGCGATGTTTTCGGTTTCGCAGTCTATCGGGAAAACGCTGAACTTTTAGAGGCCATTCGCCGGTAACGGAGCCGTTCGCGAGCTAGGGGGGAACGCTAGCGCTAAATCAAGTGGCAGCGCGGGCTATAGAATAATCTTAAGGTCTTGACCGATTTAGCTGAAAATTTGTAAAATAGGAGAATGTTGTACTTATTGACCCTGCAAAATTTCATAACGATCGGAACATTTTTTTTATTTTTTTATTTTTTTAATTTTTTAATTTTTTTAATTTTTTTAAACCAACGATCGGATTTTGTTCAAAAACTATACAGCAACCCGCATAGGTGGTATGTAAATGTGTGCAAAATTTCAGGTCGATCAGAGAAACGGTGCGACCTGTACCGAAGCAGTAACAGGAAAAAAAAAAAACAGACATTCGAGCCATAAGTCAAGTGGAGACGCTAGCTCAAAAATCTATGATATTTTTTAATTTTTAAATTAATATAATGTATTGATTTGATGGTAATCAAATAAGTGTACTTAAGAAGTGACATAATTTGATGGGGGATGTATTTTCTGGAAATAGACATTAGAACAACTGGTGTAAGCTTTTCTATATGACAGATGCTTCATCGTTTCCGTTACACAGTACAGAACTGTATTGTTACTTTTTAACAAGACACAAATAACAAAGTTGTGACTAGCAGCGGGAATGGGAATGGGCATCAGCCATCAAGAAGCAACTTATTTAAAGAAACCCTGTTAGTGCTCGAGTTTACCTGGTGAGGCAGCATGGTAGTTGATCTCCTCTTCACCATCGTCATTGACAGATTTCTCCGGGATCACAGTGTGGCACACGGACATAAGGATCAGGAACTCCCGGATGTATCTGGAGTGAGGATGACCGGCCCGCAGATTCTGTAATCAAGGAGAATTATACCAGTAGAGACACTCTAGCAAAGTGTACATTAACTCATTAACTGCTACGGAAATAGGTAGGTGTAACACGATCTTAAAGAAATTAACTCGGTGATTTATTCTCCTCTCCTCACTGCCACCCGTCCCCTTAAGTTTAACCAC
>JAMZAV010004656.1:0-52006 GCA_024449915.1 Sweltsa coloradensis | reverse complement strand
CCTGAGTTTTAAACCAATATCCATCCTTTTAAAAAACTTCTTGAGGTTACAATCTCTTCAAATCCACACCTTCTAAATAAAAAGACAAGTCATCAGCATATAAAATATAATTGATTCCTCCCATTATAGTAGATATATCATCTCTGTAAAGAATAAATAAAAGGGGTCCTAATATTGATCCTTGTGGTACTCCACAAAATATATTGAATATTTTTGAACTATATTTTGCAAGATTGATAAACATTTTTCTTTTTAAAAAGTAATCCGCCAATATTGATAACAAATAAGGACTTATGTTATACCTGGTTTTTAATTTTATTAAAAGAGGTAAAAGAGGTACTGAATCAAATTGTGACTGTACAGCCCTGGGCGGCCATATTGGTCCCCATTTTTCAGTTTTTGAAACCTAAAAGTTACATATTTTTCAAATTTGCATAATTAATAATTTTCAAGTTTTACATAATTTTTGCATAATTTACATGTCTATGTAAATTAAGCTTGTCCTTATAGGAAAGCTAGTGATCATGGCTAAGGTCATATGGAAATAGCCTAGGCTTGTGCGATAAGTCTAAAGTGGCTAATGGTCAGCAATGTTATTTGCTGTACCAACGGGGTGAGTTTTGTGTGTCTAAATCTGTGCAAAACGAGGTAGGCTTCATCCGAATGCGGGCTAGTAGCCTGAGTTGGCCGAGTGCAATAGTTGGTTTCTCCAAGCGGCGACCAATCAGCGATCAGAACGGGGTGGATGTAGCCAAGGACAATGGTCTACGTCACCGCCTAGGCCAGCAGAACAGGGAGATTTTGCGACGAAACACGAGCAGTGCCTCGTTCACTGAGATACAAGCCTTCAGACGAGCAAGTTGCTTCCAAGGTATCTTCCGAGTGCGGGCCTATCAAGCAGGCGAAGCCAAGCATTTAGTGCAAAGGAACCACACGTCTCTCCACGTGTAAGAGAGCGGTTTCATATGCTAGGGTTTCAGCATTGATTTAAACATTACTTAACTTAACACCAATTCGGGAAATCGGGAGTGTTTTGGCGACCCACCAGTATGTGGTAGCTACAATACGACCGACGCCACCGGGCAGTCGACGACACCAGCGAAACAATGGACATTCTAATTAAAAGTTCACAGTTTTTCTTAGTTCGGGAGTGGCAATCTAAAAGCAACTAATTGAATAACTCTAAGTTGAGGGCATTTTTCACGTCGAACAATAATTCATACACCACGTGGTCCAGTCGTGGTTAGGCATCGGATCAACCAAATCATTATTTATTAGTACGGATTCAACGCCGATTCTATCTTGCCTACCCTGTCTACATGCTGAGTAAGTACCATTGCTACAATTACAATTCGAGGTCCACTCAGGACGCCAAGAGGGAAAGAAGGTCAATCTGCCACTGCGGAATTCGCCCTGAGGGTCGAGGCGCCTACAGCGCGCACCAGCTACCTTCGAACGTGCCAAGTAGAGGGCATCGTCCCACCCCGTATTACTACAGCATCGTACCTCAAGATATCGTTGAGTACTAAATTTGGTTTGATCTAGAGTAAGACTTATTGTATTGTTTTATGTAATGTTCACGGTAATTTCATATTCAATTTTGTTTTGGATCCAAACTTCAATGCTAACTTCATTTTTCTATTCACTTTTTTGCAAAAAATTAGCGTCATTAAAGCAACCTTTGATATCAGAATTAATCACTTTCAATTCATCAGGGGCATGCAAAAGACCTCAATCCCAAGTCATTTCATTACTTCAGTATTTCAATTAACGCACAGCCTTCAGCTCGTCACATATTCTGACGCACAAGCGTACTGCTTAGTCATAGTGGTAGTTTTAAGAACGTGTGGACCGCCCAGCTGATCCGAGGACGTGGAGCTCCAGCGGCGGGGCTAAACGCTAGCGCCCCGGGTAAGTTGGGTGCACTTCTAAACGGGGATTGTACCAAGGGGTCCCCGGTTTTCTAGTCATCACCACCTATTCTACCATGTTCTGTAGGGTACTGTGTTTGTTTGAGTTTCCCCCCCAAATGAGAGGGCCCTCCCCCTGAGCTAGTTAGGAGAGTTTGTTTTTGTGTAAATTGATAAGTGAGCCGTGGACAACATAGGCCTAACCCCGAGGGGGCCCAATGCGTGCGTAAATAACAATAACCCGGTCGATCTTTCGAAAGTAGGATGAAGTACAGTCTGTTAGAGACACCAGTAGAGGCACTAGTCGAGTAAATTTGGTTTGAGTTTTACGTTTCAGTGACGGACCAAGGGGTTTTTTACGTTTCGGGGGGAACCCCAACGGGGGGTTTTTTATTTAGTTACCGGGTTTGCATTACTTTTCAGAGACGTAGGAAGGAGGGGACTTCAATAGGGTATCTCTTCGCCCCTTTGTGGTTTGTGTGTTCCGTTTCAGGGGGCCTGTACTGGGGCTTCCTTTTCAAAATGCTTTCCTAAGTCAAAAAAAACAGCCCCAAACCTTACCTTCTGCTTTAAATCCTTTATAGATAAAATCTGTAAATGCTAGAAGGGCTTTTCATTGAATACTTTCTAAAAACCCCTGTTTGGTTTTTTACTTAAAAACCCTTTAGTGCACCCCCTTCAGTAATAACCTCTGTGCAAAATATTTTTTAATAATTTTTTCCCCACAATTGGGAAAGTTGATATAGGTCGATAAGAATTTTTCCTCTTTTTACTTTTCCCTATAAAAAGGTGTTTCCCCTTTCCCAATTTTAGCTGGTTGGAAATCCCCCCCCCTACAAGAAACCCCCTGTGTAATGATTACAAAAAGGTATGTAGGGCGTGCATCGTCAAGATCAAAATCTAGCTTCATTCCCCATAATGCGTAGAACCATCAAGGCCTACAAGAAAAATTTATTTTACCTTATGGATATGACAATCTTTAATTCATTGTGATAAGAAAGAAAATAAAGAATAACAAAATGCACTATACAGAGTTTTGGGTCTTCCTCCCTCAAACACATCTAACACAGGCTAAGTGAATGGTTACGGTCTGGTGCAAAACCACCAAATGAAATTGTTGTGGATTACTCGTTAGCACTATTTAGTGCCGTAACGAGAGCATTTGCAAAAAAAGCTAGTACAAAAATATATGTTGATAATTGTCTTGCTATTTTGCATAAGTCATAACATAACATAAGTCCTTATTTGTTTTCAATATTGGGGGATTAGTTTTTTAAAAGAAAAATGTTTATCAATCTTGCAAAATATAGTTCATAAGTATTCAATATATTTGTGGAGTACCCCAAGGATCAATATCAGGACCCCTTTTATTTATTCTTTAAATACTTAACTACAATGGGAGGAATCAATTATATTTCATATGCTGAGACTTGGTCTTTTATTTCGAAGGTGTGGATATTGAAGGGATTGTAAGACGTCTTTAAGAAGTTTTTAAGAGGATGGATGATTGGTTTAAAACTCAGGATTCCGAGAAGAGTAGATCTGCAAGCATCAGTGACGTCTCAGCGCAAGAAAATGCTGTAGTCGGTGTTTCGGTGGGAGAAGAGGGGGGTAACAGCAGTCTGGAGTCCAGTGTATTAAATGCCAAACATATTGTCACACTATGAGGGACCTAGGCCCTTGGGCTGTGGCGTTACTCCTACCTGGGAGGCTGTACTAGGGACGTAGCGACCTTCCCTACTAGGACATAACTCCACCTAGGTCCTGAACTCATAGGATCGACCGGGACCTTGGGTTGATGAGGATTCTAGAGGAAGCGGGGTAAAGAACAGTACATAACTACAGCTTTCAATTCAAAGAAGGGGCACTGATTAAATAAACACCACATTCCTATTCTGACCGAGGGTTAAGCCTGTGCATGCCGCTGCCTGATTGACGTGTTGGGTTCCCACAATTACTCTCTTAGTTACTCTTTGGATGTGAACACATGACTTACTTTATACCCTCAGGATTGTGGTAGGACGACTCTACGAACGGACTGCCCCTTTGGTTGGACCGCTCTCCCTCTGTAGACGCTGGACCCTCTAGAGTGGCCTGTAGTCGAACTCTTCCCTCTTGACGGCTATTCGAAGGCTTCTTCCATGTAGGTCTTGAGTCTTCACCGCATAGACTTATCCTCTCACGGCTAAGTACCAGCTACAAAACTTACTCGGACCCGTCACTCTTAGTACGTCCTTGCTCAAGCGTGATCTCCACTGGACTCCCCCGGCTGGCGACCTGCCTCGTCCACGGGAGAGCTCGTCCCCCTTCCCGCCAACCCAACCACGTGGTCTTAATCGGCCAATTCACGCGCCTCTTCTCCCCCTCTCGGATCCTCAAAGCGCACTTAGTTTTCACATAGATTTTTCGGCCACATAAACATTACTCAGCATAACTATTCCATCGAAATCCAAGATTGTTATACTAACTAAGCTTGTTGCAAACCATCCGTCAGTTCCTTTCTCCAGTAAAGCCCACCCGCGTTATTCGGGTCAGTTTGGTTACTTCACAACACACATTGTGCTGACTAACTAAGTCAACATCGCACATTGACGTCAAACAGTTAGGTAATGACAAGTTTTCATTCCACTAATACACACCTCTTGCTGCAATTGATGTGTCTTCACCGAATAGAACTACCAGATATTCGGATAAACTTCCAAATATATAACAACCGCTCCCCTGTAGAAGAAACACGGTCCTCGTGTTTCCGTGGAAAATTTCACGCCAAAAACAACGTCGACAACGAGAACCATGTATACTTCCATGTCAATGCTGACCTCGCTCCAGCGTTTTCCGAACCGCTTGCTCTTGACGCTCTTACTCCGATCAGCCTGCTATTTCAGTACAACACGGCTTTCTCCAACTTCATTCTATCACATCCATCTTCATGTATTTCTCTTCCAATGCTCCGATGCCATCTTCTTCAGATGATCCATACTGTCATCCCATCAAAGTCCCTCTCTGAAAACCCCTACCAGCAGAAGAAAAACAGGGAAAAAACAACCCCCCTCCCTCAAAAAAAAACCCCCAACGTCCAACAGTACAAAAATTCACGAGGACCTACCTGTATGGCCTTACATGCCGGATCTAATCTTAACGTGACTCGACCAAACGGTAAACTTCCTAACCAACGCAAAAAACACAACAAGTTAGCTGTAACACGCCTAGTTTCTTCTAGCACAGGGCAACGAAAAACAAACCCGAAAACACAAAAAAACGAACCGAGACTGATACCTGTGTGTAAAATCAAAACATCACAACAATAAGCATGCTTTAAGTTTACTGTCTCAAAACCCCTAATAGATCTTTTGAAACTCTGGTTAATTTCAAAAAAACTATCATTCTCGTGATCCAGTGCGCCTCCGACAGGATGGATGAAGAATCACTCACACTCCATGTGTCTCCTCCAGATAAGAACTGGCAGGGTACCGTCTTGTTTGCAGAATCCTATGGACTCGCAAATGAACTGTTAACAGAAAACAACAACTGCAGAAACTGACACATATAGCCTATTTAGACCATAACAATAACAAAACATAGCTGATGTTACTTTCTGCCCGAGAAATAGCTGAGCAACACAGTGAGTAACAAACTAAACGAGATTCTAAATTTTAGAACTTAGAAATTATCTTACTATGCAGTATCCAATCACATTAATTGCAAAAAGAACAACGAAAAATTAGCTAGCCCAAAACAAGCACGAGAACCTCCACATTAATAAATGCAATAAAATTTATTTGAACTTTTAGCCATAAAAACAACACAATGAAAAAAACTGTTAGCAATTAAATTACTCATAACTCAACCTGTGGCACTGCTTTAAGTAAACTTCATACTGACTCTAAATTATGGCAATAATTTTTCAAACTTTATACAGTATTGCTTTTTAATACAATCAGAATTAAAACAAACAAACAATCTCCTTTTCTAAAACATATTCCAGTCCATGTACCACATCCAGAGATTTGATTAGCCTCCACACATCCAGGTAACTACCATGCCCAGGACTCGAACCCAAAAACTCCTAGTCAGCTCAGCAATGGACGCCCATTCAATATAACATATGAATACGAAAAACGACTGGCAGCTTGATGATTGCGAAACTGAATCAACCGAATTATAAAAATTGATTAGAAATAAATTCCACAATATGTCCAATTACATACATATCGATTTCGAAAAACGAACTCTAGCCAACAGACCCGGTTTCTTACAGCCAACTAGCAATCTAATATCCAAGCATAGCAGACCAAAGAAAGCTACTGAAAAATTTAAATATGTCAAAAATATTAGAATTTTGGAAAACAAGACAACCGCAATTTGAAACAATCAATCCGAATATGAATATCAAACACAACAAAATTCCGCTCACCAAAAAGTATCTTATTTTACTTTTGTTTGGTTACTAATACTTTGTTCACATTGCCTACTCCTATTCAACCACACCTAGCAACTCGAACTATGACCATCAAAGACAATCATAACTAAGGGTGTCCTCCCTCATAACCTAAAACTTATGACTAAGTGTAACTAGCATTACGATAATAATCCCTAATTCCAATGGATCCTTTGTAGCAGAAGGCTGTACTTACATTAAAGTGAAAATACACCGAATCCGTAAAATCTAACCTCGGACACCCCCTAGCACTAACACCACGAAGAAACACCCCCCGTGGGGGTGTTGCCACTCCCGAAAACTAGGTTTGTTACTTCCTACCTGTCACCACATTGACCCCTACGGCACGCGCCGATCAAACGAACGAAAACCCCGGCGTCAGCACAAGTGCAGTGCAATGCCCGCATCCCGGTATCAGAGAGAACACCCAATAGGTCACCCTAGTCCACAACGTGTGTTAACCCGAACACTCCCCGTAATGAATCAAAAACAGATTTCAAGATGAATCCCCAAAATTTGACCTCGCCAGCGGCCCATTATGATGGACTTATATGCCTATCGATCGTCAGTATTTGTTACCAGATCTAAAATATCCCAACCGAATCCAACACCTTTTTACCTAGAAACCACTGCCCAGGTAAACACACAACCAAGCACAGAAAACAACATCTCAAAACGAAATGCTGTGTGAGAGAATCGACCAAGACCATCTAGTATATAGCTCTTGTATCCACCACAATATCGGATCCACAGATATGAACCCTTTATATTCACCTAGAATATATATTATATTTGTCGATTGTTACCAAAACACCAAACACTTTTATGCACCTAGCAAACAGAACACCTATATGTGCACAAAACACGGGTGGCCAAGCTACATTAATTCCCAGGCCAGATATATGTACACTATCCCCCCTCGAAATAACGCCACTTATTATCCACGCTATAATAATATAAATTCACATGCAATTCTATCAATCGGCACACATGATCCTCATTGGCACAGCCGCCCCCCGGACACCGATTCAAAGAATGAAACACATTAGTGCTGCCAGCTCTTCTAACTCATATGTACCTACACACAGCCCACGACCCACTACTGAGCCATCTACTGGAACCATTACCATTCTTAACTACTTAATTATGTTTTGAGAAAACATAACAAAGCGCACTCTAATGCTAGACACAACCAGTCATGTCAGACTATGTCAGACTAAGCTTTTCCACCGTCTCCCCACGCCTCGAACTCGTAAACCAGAAATACCATACATATTCATGCACCCAGAAACCTATCAAAGCGGCACCTCCACTATGAGTTCTTAAAAAAAAACTATAACTAATACTATACACACAACCTATGGCGCGTCTACAAATCTACACAACAATTCCTACCGAAAAACATAAAAAATGTCATTGGCCTCGTTACAGTAACATTATAACTAAGTACATTTTTTTTCTTCCGCGTAGAAGACTAACGAAGCCAAACGTTTCTCGTGTTGTTGTTCAGAACCAAGACACAGATTTTCGCAACGAAACCGATCTGACAAGCAAGCGTTCAACGTCCGCCTGGCAACCGGGCGAGCCCGCTGGCCCCGCCGTGCAGCCAGGCGGATCCGTAATACCTAATGCAACTTGCAGCCTATTTCGGACTCTACTATGTAACATACAATTATTACAACCGAAAGAATACAAAGATATCCCGCCAACGCGGGCTCCTCCCTTGTCACGATAATCACTCCTATCCTAGACACAATATTATCCAATTACTCAAAACTGTACTAGTTTATAACGGACGGGCGCTCCAGAACCGTGCCCACCCCCCTGATGCCCTACTACATCTAAGCATCACAATAAACATGCCAGCTTTAAACACCGCATAGATAACAACTATTATTGACTGTACGGTATTCCACAATACTTAATACCTAGAAAAAACAAAGCGATTCAACTCTAGTATAATACATATAGATATACAAGATGTGAACATAACCTAGATCCAGTATCCTCAGAAACTACGCTGTTTCCTAACCCCAGGCAGACTCGCCTAGAAACTTCCACATTCGCTTTCGTAAACGATCGAAACCACATCCATTCTGATTGAAGCAATTCCTCACTGAATTAATCTGCCAGCCGAAAACGATTCTAGCACAACATTCCTAAGGCTCCCCTACCCCGTGCCATCGCGCCGCAAATTGAAATATAAACAACTGTACAACGCCTCATTATTACCAACTAACTTTTCTTACTACTATGCTCATATTATAATCATATTACATGTACATTGAACCAACCACTAATTCTCGCGAAATATACAAACAAATTCCCAACTACATTATTTTACACGCAAAACTACAATGCTTCAACACATAATATTTTTTTTTTATATTTTATCTTATTCATATTGTATATAACAAAAGATAAGGTCATACACCCTAATGGCGGACTAGCCTCCAGTGTGCCTTTCAACGAATCCGCTAGGATCATCTACTTTAGCCCGGAAACCACATGTACATATGCCAATCTTTGCCTTGTCATCATAAAAACATTCAAAATCAAATCTACATTCCCGAACACCCTTGTGTCTGACAAGCCTCGATACACGAACTGCTAGACTGAGCGCTCACAACCACGGCCGCACCCCCCGTCCGCGGTCCCGGCAGCTTCACTGCCCGCCTGTACGTCGTCTTGTCTGTCTTCTGGCGCGCCCCTCCAAAGCTCACGCGTTCGTATCCCCGTACTGTCTTATCCGCCGCTTATTCTTTACCGAGCGCTCTCAGGACACCCACCTAAACTAGGCTGCCTCGGCCGGCAAGCTAGCCGCGCTCCGGCCGGTAGACCACTCTCGCGCACGGCACGAGAATATTATTCTCACGCGCTCAGCTCCAGCCCGCCTACACTAATACTTACATACGTACATTGACTTACACACACGCATCTGTACGCACATTATTGCTTGGTTTGACGCACATGCTTCTTCTGATGACATAAACCATTTACATTCAAATATACACCGCCTTCAACCTGGTCAGCACCTAACAGATCATCCAGCACATTCAGCAATATTATAAAACTCTATTATGGACACACTATCACAACACGCATTCTTCTCTGTGTACGGCTCACTTGCAGGATCATACCAAGGCTTGAGGCCGCGGACACACATTCACCACTCCGCTGTCCCATAAAAAAAAATTTAGAGCTTAATCCTTAATTCGATAATTAAGATAGAAAGACGTTCCAAATCTGAATGGGCCCCTCCAAGTAAAACACATCGCGGCTAGCACACCACAATGTATTTTAATGTTACTGTACCACACGTAACATAACATAAATTAACATTCACCCTCCTTATAAGAGCAGTCATAGCCCTAAACGATTGCACACCCTTCTATTCTGCTCCACCCTTCTATCTCTTTACCCAACCACCCTCAAAATAAATCAACCTCACCATGGTACACAGTACTAATAATACTATTACACAATCCGGCGAAACCTCCCACCATAGTCACACTATGAGGCCTAGGCCCTTTGGCTGTGGCGTTACTCCTACCTGGAGGCTGTACTAGGGATGTAGCGACCTTCTCTACTATGGCCTAACTCCACTGGTCCTGAACGGCATAGGATGCGACCGGGACCTTGGGTTTGATGAGGATTCTAGAGGAAGCGGGGTAAAAGAACAGTACATAACTACAGCTTTCAATTAAAGAAGGGGCATGTATTAAATAACACCACATTCCTTTCTACCGTGGTTAAGCCTGTGCATGCCGCTTGCCTGATTGCGTGTTGTGGTCCCACAATTACTCCTCTTAGTTACTCTTTGGATATGGAACACTGACTTACTTTATACCCTCGGATTGTTGGTAGGACGACTCTAAGAACGGACTGCCCCTTTGGTTGGAACCGCTCTCTCCCTCTGTAGACGCTGTACCCTCTAGAGTGGCCTGTAGTCGAACTCTTCCCTCTTGACGGCTATCCGAAGGCTTCTTCCATGTAGGTACTTGGTCTTCACCGCATAGACTTATCCTCTCACGGCTAAGTCCCAGCTACAAACTTACTCGACACCGTCACTCTTAGTACGATCTCTTGCTCAAGCGTGATCTCCACTGACTCCCCGTCTGGCGACCTTCCTCGTCCACGGGAGAGCTCGTTCCCCTCCCCCAGCCAACCAAACCACGTGTCTTAATCGGCCATCCGCGCCTCTTCTCCCCCTCTCGGATCCTCAAAGCGCTATACATAGTTTTCAAACATAATTTCGCCAAATAACATTCACTCAGCATAACCTAGTCCATCGAAAAGCCAGGATTGTTATACTACCTACTTGTTGAAACCATCCGTCAGTCCCTTTCTCCAGTAAACACACACCTCGTTATTCGGGGTCAGTTTGGTTACTTCACAAACACACATTGTGCTGACTACTAATCAACATCGCCATGACTCAAACCATTAGGTACTGACAAGGTTATCATTCCAACTATAAAACACCTCTTGCTGCAACTTGATGTGTCTTACCGAATAGACCTCCAGATCTTCGGATAAACTGTCCAAATATATGACATATGCACGGGACACTCCTTACCTAACCATCTTTAACATGGGTTGTTACAGTGACTCTCATCCCCGAATGTAAATAATTTGATCTAGTAACTTCTAACCTAAATCTTGCCACGACAAATGCCTAAAACAGCTATAGCATAGGTTACTACTGCAGGCCCCATCATTGAAATTTCACTTCGGAAACAAGTTACTGGACACATTTTTTCGGGGATTGACGCCACTCTCTCCCATTTAAATTCAAACCTTTCTACGAATCTCAATCTAAACGACTGCTTCAAATTTTCCTCGTTTTTGTATGAGCACAAGTCAGCCCACAAACAACGACACGACTCGCAGCGTTTCGCGTTCAGTAGACATGAACCGCTTGAAGGACAAAGTTTTATTCCTTCATTTTCGGATGGTTATCATACAAAATTCCGGAGAAACTTAAGCAATGTGACCATAAATATCTACAATAAAAGATGTCAAGCGACGATCCACAGTGACAACTTTAATAGAATACCTAATGATGTGCGTTTAACATCAATTAACCAAATGTAACAGTTTGACTCTATTTATACGGATTTTAAAAAAGCGTCGATAGTGTTGACCAAGCGCTCCTGCTTCATAAGATCAAGGGGTATGGTGTGTGTGGTCCCTCTTTTTGACGTTTTGGCATGTTATTTGTGGCGGGCGCACACAATCAGTTGGGGGTTTTTGATGGTGGTTCATCTAGGGCAGAAACTATCTCCTTCTGATTCCGCCAGGGCTCGATCCTGGGTCCACTCCTTTTCACTCTGTATTTTAACGTATCACGAACAATGCTTTTAAGTCGTCTAAATGTCTCATGTACGCAGACGATTAAAGATTACCGTCTCGATTGGCAGCGTGCGAGACTGTGTGGAAGCTGCAGAGGATGTTGCAGGCTCTTGCCTGTGCAACTGATTGGAGACTCGGGGACTTGAATGTTGCCAAAATGTATGTAATACATTCACTAACCAAGAAAACATTTATATTTTTTTAATTATATGATTGATGGCACGGCCTTGGAAAGAGTAACAGATCAATTCGTGTCTTGGGGTGTATTGTAAATTCTGACTTGTCTTTCATGCTCCCGTAGACTCCTTACACCTAAAGCTTATAAAATGCTTGGTCTATTAAGACGCAACTGTCTTTAAAACATTTTAAAAAGCGGTCAACCACAAGGGCATGTATGTGGCTCTTGTACGCCCACACTTGGAGTACGCAAGCGTTGGTGTGGGAGTCCATACCATTAACAAAGGTTGAGATTATTGAGAAGGTGCAAAAAGGTTTAATCAAGATGGTTTGTTTTAGTCGCCATTTTTAACGTTGTGTACCACAGAATTAATTATTTAATCTTTGTAAGGATAGCTCCTTGGACGACATTCTGCAATAAGACGTAAACTTTTAAACATGGTTGTTTTTATACAAGCTAGTAAATAATGTGTTTTGATTCTCCTTTACTAAGCCTTTTAAACTTTAATGTGCCTGCCAGACAAACGAGGAATCATCCAACTTTTTACATACCTAACAATAGGATTAACATTTTAAAACACTCGGGGCTCCATAGGATTCAAACTAATTTTAATTTAATCAATATAACGTCAGCTAGGCAAATAGACATATTTTCGGACAATCTAAGCCTTTTTAAGGCGAGGATGTGGAGGGCTTTTAATATAGGATAAGTTTGACGTAGTAGTTACAACTACTTATGGGTTGTTCTTAATTTTGTATTGTATTAATGTATCTTTATGTCACATGTGTAATAATTAACTTCTTGTTTCCAGGTATTATTGTATTGGCACTTTGTGGAATTTTGAATTCTGTTGTCAATAAAGACATTATTATTATTATTATTATTATTATTATTATTATGCTTGTAAAATTTGCTGATTTAGTCAACTCTAAGCTTAACAAAAACTATCACATTTTATGTATGTTTATTGACTTCACTAAAGCTTTCGATACGCTGAATCACAAAAAATGTTGGTTGCTTTAGAACGAATTGGCGTTAGAGGCCCTCTTTTGGCATGGTTTAAAAATTATTTTTCAAATAGAAAAATTATTGTGCGAGTAGGAGAGTGTGAGAGTGAAGCCAGAGTATGCTCAACAGGTGTACCGCAGGGATCTATTTTAGGGCCGGTTCTGTATTTAATATATGTTAACTGTATGGTACATTACATAAGTAAATGTTTTTCTTTTTTCTTTGCTGATGACTCAGCATTGGTAGCAATTCACAAAAACATAAAAGTTGCTGAAATATTTTTACAGGAAGATTATTAAAATGTTAAATGGACACACGATGAAAGGGCCCTTATCATTAACTCAGCTAAAACAAAGATTGTGCATATTTCTTCACCTCACAATGCCGACCATAATGCTAATATAAATATTATAACTCATTCCTTTGATTGTTTGCATGATTCTGTTCATCATATGGATGGTATTATCATAAACTGTAATTGTGTTAATAAAATAGAATCTGTTTACAGTCATGAATATTTGGGGGTGGTGATAGACCAAAATTTTAGTTGGGATGTTCATATAGAAGTAGTGAGTAGGCGGCTTAGATCATGTGTTCATCAGATTTATAAACTAAAGTATGTACTTCCTTATACTCTACTCCGAACCGTATACATAGCACTTGCTGAGTCAGTCATATCATATGCCCTGCTTGCATGGGGCAATGCATCATTTTCAAATTTAAAATATATTATTTCACTGCAAAATAGAATGGTTTGTTTTAATATCCCCTTACAAGAAAAATGGTTCATGTATCACAACTTATGATTTATATAGATATTGTAATGTTTTACCTGTAAATGTACTGTTCACTTACAAATTATTAGTTAAATTTTATTATGATAATTCGTTTAAAACTATTGTTAGTCATAATGCAAATACTCGCGCCAGGGAGGCAGAGTATTTGAAAATACCAACTTACAACAATAAGTATGGGAAAAGAGCTTTGCAATACAGTGTACCTTTTACTTTTAATAAAATTCCCAAATATTTACGAAGTATAGATCAAATAAGTAGGGTAAAGAATGAGTTAAAAGTGTTTTTGTTATATGAAACAGACATTGCATGTAAGTGGGATGCGTAGTATTTTTAAGTTTCATTTTTAGTGTATTATTATTAATTGTTCAAGTTTTCTGTATGTTTTTTGGTTCGAGGTATTTTGTTGTTTTTCCCTTGTACTTATATCAATATTATAAAGTCTGGAGTCTGGGTTATTTTTATTAATTGTCAATGTTTTTTATCCCCACAGCTAAGCCGCTTGTGTGGCTTGTGGGACTCGTTTCCATACTGAACTAATCATGTATTTAAATATGTACTTCCAATAAAAAAAAAAAAAAAAAAAAATTATTATTATTATTATTATTATTATTATTATTATTATTATTATTATTATTATTATTATTATTATTATTATTATTATTATTATTATTATTATTATTATTATTATTATTATTATTATTATTATTATTATTATATATGTATGCTATATATATAATGTATATGTATTATATATGTGGTATGCATGTTTATTGATTTCACGAAAGCGTTTGACACGCTCAACCACAAGAAATTATTATTGGCATTAGAAAATGTCGGTGTGAGGGGTCCAATTTTGCGATGGTTTCAGAATTATCTAGAAATAGAAAAATAGTTGTAAAAATAGGTGAAGTGTTCAGCACCGCTAAAATAATAAAATCAGGGGTGCCGCAAGGGTCAATCCTAGGGCCATTGTTATACTTGGTATATGTTAATGCGATTACGCGATTCTTAAAGAAGTGTTTTTGCATATTTTTTTGCCGATGACTCAGCATTAGTTGCGATTCATGGGAGGATTTCAATTGCTGAAATGTATTTGCAAGAGGATTTTAATAATTTACTGAGATGGACTCATGATGACGGTTTGATTGTTAATGCTAAAAAAACCAAAATAGTTCACATTTCTACTCCTTTAAATCTTGAACACAATGTTGCTGTTAAAGTCATATCACACTCGGTACAGTGTTTGCATAATAACGTTAATCAAAACTCACGTGACATAAATTGCACTGTGATCAAGTGATTGAGTCGGTGTACAGTCACGTGTATTTGGGAATCGAAGTTGATCAGTGCTTTTCTTGGGACAAACATATTAGTAGATTATGCAACAGGATTCGACCGTGCGCAGCACAACTGTACCATTTAAAAAATATTCTCCCATATAGTTTACTTCGTATGGTTTATATCGCAATGGTTGAGTCAATCATCTCGTATGCACTGTTGGCCTGGGGAAATGCCTCTCATATGTATATTAATCAAATAGAAAGTTTACAGAAATATATATTAAAAACAATTCTACCCAATCATATAACAGATCATTGTTCGTCAAACGAGTTATTCAAAATATATGATTTGTTTCCCGTAAATGTTATGTATATATATAAGTTAATAACTAAATTTTATTATAATGATGAACACAAAATTAAAATTGACCATACCATATATACAAGAGCGCAAGCCGCAAATGACTACAGAGTTCCTTTGACAGCAAATAAATATGGTGAGCGATCTCTGCAGGTTAGTGTGCCGCAGAGTTTTAATCTCTTGCCGCCGAAATTAAAAGAATTGGATAGGTTGAGCCAAGTCAAGATAAGAGTTAAAGAGTTTCTTTTGTCCAATTTAATGTAGAATTTGTTACATTTTTTTCGTTTCCTTTTTTTTTCCAGAGCTCTTTTTGTATGAGTAACTGTTCATTTTATTTTTGTGTTTTGTTATTCAAATTTGTATTGTTTAATAAGTTTTTATAATTTATATTGTTGAACATTATGTAGGAATTAGCCATGGAATCTGCATTCCGTATCTAGCATGTAACTTAATAGTATGTAATAATTTTTGTTCATAAGAATATAACCCACAGACAAGCTTATCAAAGCTTTGTGGGCAATCGAATAAAATTGTAATTATTAATTCTGTAAGAAAACTTTATTGCTAATAAAAAAAAAAAAAAAAAAAAATTATTATTATTATTATTATTTAATTATTATTATTAATTATTATTATTATTATTATTATTATTATTATTATTATTATTATTATTATTATTATTACTATTATTATTATTATTATTATTATTATTATTAAAAATAAACTTAAATCAGTCATTTATGCGGAATGCTGTTACAGTAACTGCAGGAGATTCTGGCTGCATATTGATTTCAATTCAGCTTTCAATGGCGATCTACCGGTTTTTGTGTTAGTTGATGGAACATTATGTCATGACGGTGAAAAGAGGACTAGGCAATTACGGGGAATGGTAAGAAAGAGGGAATTGTTTAAGCTAGTTGATGAGAAACCTTATTTTTACATGGCAGATGTGGTTAAAACTTGCGATCCTGAGGCGCTCGAGTCAGGCAACTTCAAGACAATTCACTCAGATGTAGCCATTCGCAAAGCGCGATCCGAGGCTACACAGACGTTCACAAAATGTTCAACGAAAATCAGGGACAGGAAAATCAGTATATACAGTCTGTTGGCACTCCATTTAACCAAGTAGCTACAAGCTACAAGTAGCACACTGTAGCCGAGTTGCAATCTTATTTTGCTCTCTATATACTTATGGGTCAAATAAAGAAACCATCTATCAAACTTTATTGGAGCCAAAATAAAGTCTTGGAGACTCCAATTCACTCAAAATTGGTTGATTGGATATTGCTTAACGTCTCATATTTATGCAACTTGGCTAATCGAGTCAATGGGAGGGACGTAAGGGGTGACGGGGGGGACAAGGGGTGGACAGGCCTGTGCTGGTCAGAACCAGCCACAAGCATATGGGGAGGGAAAAGGTTCCCCCACGTCGTGGTCGTCTCCGTCTGTGTCATCCGTCCGTGTTGTCATTGTCGTCGTCGTCGGGGAGGTAGTCAAAGGGAAGGGGAAAGTTCCCCGACGACGACCCAGAGCTCGCACATTAGTTTCAGGGAGATAAACTCCCCTAATCACGGGCCAAACCACAAGAAGGTTGCGAGTTGGAATTTGATGGCCCTTCAGATTAAGTGTATCTCAGTCAAATGTGTCCCGCATCTTCAATAAATGGCTGGATGTTGCATTTACTCGACATCGATTTTTAACCAAGTGGCCGAGCCATGAAGAATTGCAAAAGACGATTTTTTTTTTTTTTTTTTTTTTTTTTTTTTTTTTTTTTTTTTTTTTTATTTATTTATTGTCATAGAACATAGAACATAGAACATACATAACTCATACACCATAGCAAAATTGTACAAATAAATAATTAATGTTACATAGGCCTACAGAAATAAATCGAACAAGAATATAATCTGGGTTATAAGTTATAAGTTATAATCTTATCAACTGCTTCGAAATTTTTTAAAGAGAAACCGTCTTCTCTCTTGCCACGATCTCAAACTTGGTCGCAGTACAAGCACCACAGCACAGTGAAATTTAATTGGCATTACACCACAAGGGAGAATTAACTTTATTTCTAAAGCGCGGGGAGGGAGAGTAAGTAGAGCGACAAGTACATTACTGTTCTACTACTGTACAGTGGAATTTTTTCGCAAGCTAAATGGAGGAGACATTGTCATGGCAGACAGGGGGTTTGACATAGCCGATAGTGTGGGATTTGCGTGTGCGCGGCTGATGATTCCAGCGTTTACACAAGGGAAATCGCAATTATCCTCTCTCTACGTAGAAACTACTTGTATACTTGGAAGCTTGCGCATCCATGTAGAGCGAGTCACTGGTCTAGTGCGGTGTAAATATACGATATTGCAAAGTATTTTGCCTAAAGATTGTTTGGTTGCAAAAGAAAATCAATCTAATGCACCCATCGATTTAATTGCTAGTGTGTGTTGCTGCCTTACTAATGTATCACCTAGTGTTGTGATAACGGTGCCATCTGATGTTGAATGAGCTACGGGTAGAACTGATAAACATGTCAATCGGTGCATAGGCCAACTATTAGGCCTAATTATTTTGCCATAAAATTTCATTTCTGTTTACAAACTTTATTCAAATATGCCTATATAAGTGTGCAGTATATGCCAAGGCCTATGGGCAATCAGTGATACATAGGTTAAACTTATAAGTTTTTTTTAATCGATTCCCTTTTAGACGGATATTTGTTTAATTTGCCAAGGCTAACATACTGAAAGAAAACCAAGAAATGAATACGGGTACCCATAACCTCCAAAAACGCCTGGAGAAATGTGAAGAGAGCAACACCCGACTACATAATGAATATAGAGCTAGCAGACCGAAATAACCAAACGGAGCAATACTCGAAAAACTACAACCTTGAATTCCATCTCCCAGGACTCGAAATCTAAAAAAAAAAAAAACGAACTTGGTGAAATAAAAACGAACTCCAAATCGCACTAAATGATCTAGGAGACAACAACCTACAGCTCAACGACATGGAGTATCTGAAATGATGACACTGATGACGGTGTTTTGTCATCGAGTGACGATGACAACGGTGTGTGGCTCGTTGGTCTTGTGGTTAGCGTATCTGCTTCCAATGAAGAAGGTCCAGGGTTCGATTCCCGCTAAAGGCAGAAGTTTTTTAACTTCTGATTTGGACTTCAGTCCATCAGTTCTTGTCTTAGGAGTTTGTAAACGGTGACTTTGGAGCCGTCCTAGCAACGAAGCACATAATAAATTTCAGAGTTGTTCTGAATCGGCCTTGTTGATTCTGGCGTTGATCCGCGGGTGTTCGCACTGTCCATACCACTGATTGCTATATTTCCTATTAAAAATATCGATCTTTGGTTGGTTATCGCTCACTCGCGATTGCGTCGGGGCCTGCAGGGTTGGCTTTGATTTAAAGTCCCCCACTGAAAATCAGTTACATAACTGAGTGGGTAGACTCTAAATAAAATTTATTTATTTATTTATTAATGTTGACGTTACTTGGCGGGACTATGGCAATGCTAGGCCACCTTTCCGTTTCGCGGGCCAGCGAAATGTGGGCGTTCAAATGGACTTAGGTGAGTTGACACCTCAACTATTTCGAACATTTCTTTTCACAAGAAATCGTTGATCATATTGCCAAACAACAACAGGGCAACATAAAGCGACAGAGTCGCGAATTGCAGTGGCGTGACACATTCAGTGGAGAGGTGAAAACCGTTCTAGCTCTGATGTTGTTGCAAGGTGTTGTGCATAAGCCAATATTCGCAATGTGCTTCACAAAAAAATTATGTGTTGCGACGCCCTTCTTCTCTGAAGTTATGAGCCACGACAGGTTTTTTTGTTATTGAAATACCTACATTTCAACGACAACACCCTGTTTGACTCCAATGACAGGGCCAATAACCCTAAACTTTTCAAAATAAAACTAATATTTGACTACATGGTCAACAAATTCAAGACAACATATATTCCAGAGAGGGACATCGCCATAGACGAAAGTCTACTTCTCTGGAAAGGAAGATTCGGCTGGAAAATGTACATTCATAATAAACGAAGCCGGTTTGGAATCGAATCCATCAAACTCTGCGAGTCCTCGAGTGGCTACATTTGGAATTTGATTGTATACACAGGTAGATTACCCTAATTTATTTTGGACCCAATCTGGGATTGAGACTATGCCTAGGACTTTGCTTGATAGTTTCTGCAAAATAAATAATTTCCTTTCCAATAAATATGCATTACTAATTTTTTTAGGCAATACTACAGAAATTTTGCCAATTGTCCATGGCATTGACACGAATACATTGGACAAACCTACTCGTATTGTATTCACCCTAATGAATGGTTTGCTCGAGAAGGGCTACATGCTGTACCTCGATAATTATTCTAGTTCCCCAATTCTCTTAGACTTGTTGTGTACGCTACAAACTGATGCCGATAAAAAACAAAAAAGGGGTTGAAGAAAGTTGAGTTTACTACTTGGTACCACAACAAACAAACTCATGGTTATGAAGTGGATGGACAAAAAAGAGATCCACATGATAAGCACCGTACATGACAAGGACATGAGTTTAGTGAAAGATAAAGGGGGAAACCAAAATTCAAGCCAGACGCCAGTATAGAGTACAGCAAGGGCATGGGGGGCGTTAACTTGTCCGATCAGTGTATGATCACTTACTCCATATCTAGGAAACGTCTTAAAAAAGTATTACATGAAGATGTTCCGGCATATCGTTGATATGGTTGTATTCAACGACTGAACTGAATGTCAATTACTAAATGGTGGGTAGAGAACATGACGTGGAGTGCCTGAAGTGCACTTAAACTATCTGAACATACCATGAAGCTTCCACATCTTTGTTTAATAATATATTTCAAAGCTTCTCGTATGGCATACAGTTCAGCAGTAAAATCAGAACACGTGTCATGTCATGTGGGGGGGGGGGGGCAGTTTCAGATCCAGAGTATTACTGTTCTAAAGCAAAAGCAAGCATAACCTCCATAGCAAAGTTATACAATAGGTTGCAGTTTGCTAACAGTCATAATAATAGGAACTCACTGTAAAGTAGAGGCGAAAGGCAAGCAAGCCCATCAAATAAAAGAAACCAAACGTGGGAATAAAAATAAGCAGCGAGGTTTGGAAGATTTCAATGCCATTGCAACAGCGTTGCTTAGAATTGATCAAACAGTTGACGAAATTTTAAAGCAAAAAAACTCATCAAAATTCTGCTATTGGGCTGCTTGCATAGAATTGTGTGTTGCCAACAGTCATATTTATTGGAACTCAATGTATATCAAGATAAAAAGATAATTCAATCTTGTTTGTAAATTATTGTTGTACTTGAGAGACAATAAGCAAGCCAGTGCAGAGGAAGACACGCCTACCCCAAATCATGTTGCAAGTTCTCAAGCGAAAATAAATGGGTTCAACAATACCGACGGCGTATCGTGCTATACCAATGCAGCCCACAAGGCATTGTTGCGCTCCGACATCCTGAGGTCCGGCTTCAAGCTGCAGCCGATAAGAACGCCCTACACTCGAGCAACAACAATGCATTGCTGAATTCATAACTCAACTCTCGGACGCATCATCTGCAGTGAAAGAGACGATAGGTTTCACAATACGTGTTACCCACCGATGCACCAAGTGTTTGCACGAGACTGTGTGTAAACCTCTTCCAGACAGCGTGTTGTTCATTGCCCCAACTGATGAACATACAAACGATAAATGCAACATACATGAAGTATTTAGAGCCATCGCTGATAAAAGACTGCACGTGTAACTATTGCTGAGAGTGCGGGACATACGAAGAGAGGCAAGAGATAAGCAATGGATCCGATCTGATTGTCGTTCAATTGATCGCCTACGACAATTCTGCACCAAATCAAAATGTAGATCGCAGCACTGTAAGCAGTGTGACGTCACTACATGGCTGGCATAATTGTGATTCCGGTCTGAAGCTCTTATGACAACGTGTTGCCGTATTTGTTGATGATGTCTGTAATATCAATTTCGCAATTATTAGCGGTGGTAGGAGCGTTTAAGAGGCCCACGGTTGAAGGCGAGGCAATTTTTAATAGTAAACATTTAATATGTGTTGGGGTGAAATCCAAAAATGAGGAGAAAATAGAAATATTCTCTCTGTGCCTGCAAGGAAGCTGAGTGACCGAGGTCCCTCCACACCAAATCGAAATTATAATAACTTCGAAGCGAGCCTGGTGACGATAGGTTTTTTGGTACCCGGCGTCATTTAGATTTGATGGTAACCTGTGAGCATTGGTACATGGATGGGACTTTTCGTACCGCGCCAAATTTGTTCATGCATGTACCATACACGCAGTAAAATACAGCAATGTCTTACATGCAGTATTTGTTCTAACGCCTGATAAACAACAAGCAATGTATCAACGAGTGCTAGTAAAGCATTGGTGCCAAACTTAAACCCAACCTCAGTGATGGGTGATTTTGAACGGGCTGCCCTGAACGCCTACGAGGCAGAGTTTCCCCTCGTTAAGCTGAGAGGGTGTCACTTTCATTTCAGCCAGTGTGTTTGGCGCCAAATACAAACTCGTTGTGCTATCTTTGAACGATACAAGAATGATGGCGAGTTTGCATTGCAAATAAAAATGCTAACTGCACTCGCATTTGTACCGTCTGTCCATGTCATTAACGCATTTGATGAAACAATATATAATTGTCGCTCGAAATTCAGTTGAGTCAGTGTTTACATTATTATTATCCCAAAATTTCCACATAATGTCTGTCGGCTGACGGCTGACACCCTAAAAAAATTCAAATATATTTTCCTATACATGTCTTCCTTGTAAGCTACAAGTGTCAATGAGGTTAACATATGATTATAGATGGGCAACAACCATCACTCAAACAAGATTATATTGCTTTGTCAATAGTACTAATTGATTGATTGATTGAATATTGCTAAACGTCTCGTATATATGCAACTTGGCTAATCGAGACGAAGGGAGGGACGTAAGGGATGACGTGGGGGGACAAGGGGTGGACATGCCTGTGCTGGTCAGAACCTAATTTGCATCATTTTCTTTTAGGCCAGTAGTAGCACAATGTATTCTTTAAACAAAAACAAGTACAGGAGTATCCAAAATACGGAGCAAAGCTTTCCGTTATTATAGAACCTTAACGTAATAAAACATATAGAATGCTCACGTTACGTTCATTAGTAGAACTATAGATTCCCTCATTTAGGTTAGCAACTCGTGTAATATTGTTGATTTTTACAAAAAAAAAAAAATGCGCGCTTGGCAGGAGGTTTCAAACTGCGCTAACGCCGTAAGTTCGGGCCCACTGAGATCGGTGGAAGATATTCAATTTAAATGGAAGGACTATAAAAAAAACTCTCGAAAAATAAACGTAAGTACAGAATTATTTACCTACTGGACCTAGGGTTGTATTCATTTCTACAGAGGTTACATTAATGCTGAGCCTATTGTAGGGCCCTACTGTAACTGTTGGCCAATCTAGACTAGGTGTAGGTCTACCTATATAATTTATTTCATTTCAGTTGTAGAAATTCGTAAAAAGATTTTTTTTAAACGGGGAATGGTGACAAACCCCAACAACTAGAACCCCTTACAGAGAGGATGGGTGCATTGACGGGTGAGGCATCCATCTCCGGGATACCGGGGGGTGGTCTCGAGATCGGGTTCGGGAAACCAAAGGGTAGGCTTACGTTTTGTATGGCATAGGCTGTTAGGCCTACTAAAAGGTCTATGCTGTAGGTGAAGGTTATTTATTATTTGGCGTGGCATGGCAGTAGGCCTTAGGTCACACAGTAGCCCTACTAGAAGCCTAATATTGGCCTAGGCAATACGCTGTAAACCACATCCCCAAGAGGCATGGAAATTTTGCCCTTGAGATTATCAGATTTTACCTTTTCTACCCTTGTGCCTGTATCTGTAGATAGGGCCTATGTGCAGACACCGGCACAAGGGTAACATAAATTTAGTAGTTTGCCAAATAGATTCTAAATATTATAACGCTACAAAGTGCGATTTTTCCTCCAAATTAAAGCTGTAGGCCTACCTTTGAAAAAATAAAATTTTAGATTGTATTCTCAAATTTTGTTACAATTTCACTTCCTTTTCTATTGAATTAATTTTAAAAAATTGTTTTTTTATCTTTCCATTAACAGTGCAACAAGGTCAAATAAAGTGGCTTTTGAAGCTAAGGAAAATAGGAAAGAAATAGGTAGGCCTAGTGCTTTTTAAAATTGAAAGTTCAAGAAATTATAGTTTCAAACTGTTAATTTTCAGTAGTATTACCCTATCGAGTAAGTATAGATACCTAGTCTTTAATTAGACCTTAATACAAAAAGGTATAATCAATCACATATTTTAAAAATTTCTAGCAAACAAATAGAAGACTGAATACATAATTCACACTTGGTGGTAGCAGTAGTAGTTATTAGGGTTTAAGGGCACACAACACTAAGGTTATTAGTGCCCGTATCATGGTCATTGTTACAGATACCGCAACTGTAACCGCAACTGAACCCGCCCACCCGCCTGTTATCGTACCAGCAGTTGATATAGCAGAACCTGCCGCACTTGTGCCTGCAACTACTGCCCCTGTACCCGCTGTTGATAACACACTTCATAATGCAGCCATAATTCCCATTGAACAAGACGAAATTGATTATGTATTTACAGCCAGTACTGCAAGTCAAAAAGTTGTAACAGGGTAAGTAAATCAAATAATACAATTATTTTGGTAAGTCTACTAGGTCTGTTCATACCGAAGCTGCATGCAAAGTGCATGACGGTATTCAAATCGCGTTGATGACAGTAGCACATGTGCTTTTTTATGTGTGTAATTAATTGGTTGTGAGTAATATTTCAAGATATATAGTGAAGGTCATCGTGATATAATTACTATCGCTGATATCACCATTTCAGGGATTTAACTTACCTCAAAAGCAATACTTTTAGTTAGACACAGTGGCCATGCAATCGATCACTAGTTGGCCTTGCCTTGCCTGCGTTGCCGGTTGTAATGTTATTTGCAATCTCGATGGCAATAAAGAAAAGTTGGAAACGAGGGAAAAGATTTAGGGTAATTCCGGATGCATTTTCTACGTCACTGTTTCACATCCAGGACAAAGCGCGCGTTTAACTTGCCAATGAACGAGCAGCTTCAGCAAGTTAAGATGAACGTAGGGAAAGAAGAATGCTTCATTGTAACCAGGAACAAAGGCTGTTGGAAGAGGAAGGAGCTGCACATAAAGCTGGAGCCTTACGGCTCAGGGGAATCTATAGCTAGTAGTTCGCGATGTAAAAATTGATCATTACGCCACCATTAACACTGTATAGGGACAAACGGTAGTCAAAGGGATGGGGAAAGTTCCCCGACGACGACCCAGAGCTCGCCATTAGTTTCAGGGAGAAAAACTCCCCAAATCACGAGCCAAACCACGAGAGGGATACTATCGACGACATGTTGCTATCCGAGGAAAACTTAGTGTGCGAAAGGTGGACCTTAGCATTGAACACCGCTGCTCAAGAGCTTCCTTATGAGCAGCAAAGCATACAGGCGGTCATAATCAAACCCTACAGGGTCCCCAGGACAAGAGAACAAAAGTATCTACATGCCTAGGCATTGACAAAGGACATGTCTACAACAGCTTCCAACAAATTTACGACGATTGGAGGAATAATGCTGAACCAGGTCAGTGGTAGAGATATCTTTGTAAACAAGAAACTGCTTTTTATTAATCCCGTTAGCCATATTTATTCACATATTTCTTTAGTCACAGCCTTCCATGGCCTGTGTGAATATTCGTAATTCAATATTATTCGCAAATAGTTGTGTGAATTCGATTCAAAATGCAAGTAGCAATGATAATATTGTATTGTAGGCAAAATGTCGACCATGTATCCCTCCGCAGCTCATTCGAATCACTATTCGTGCATCCCTACTTAAACCCTACCTAGGGTAAGTCCTACTTGTTTTGCAATGACAATTTTCATTATGACGCCAGTATGTTGTTGTGTTGTATTTTATGTTCACGCCTGTGCTCATATTGATGTTTGATTATATGATGAAAATTAATAGTAGACCTATATATCTTGTTATTCACCCTTGTGACATTCAATAATGCTGTATGAATAAGGCCAAATAAGAATAAAAACAATAATCTGTCAACAGGTGAAGGATGTTCTACTTCTATGCTACCTGACATTACTGAAGGTATACCAGAGCTTATACCTACTCAGACACTACCAACACTGATTGCAATGATATATTGTTATTTATCTTCTTTCTGACACCTTTTGACAATGTTTTCCGATTTATTTATTTATTTTTCTAAGCTCTTTGTTCTTTTTCTGTATTTTTTTGGATTTCACAAATTAACTGAATATGTCATGCAACCATAGTATTTATACATACATGTTTTTCATGTTTATTTTGGTTATATGTTCCGTTCTCTGTATTGTCACCATCTTAAATAATTTATAAATTGTCTTTACCCCACAGTAAGCCTTTTTCAGGCTTTGTGGGTTTTTTGATTATATTCTTGTTAGATTTATTTCTGTAGGCCTATGTAACATTAATTATTTATTTGTACAATTTTGCTATGTTGTATGAGTCATGTATGTTCTATGTTCTATGACAATAAATAAAATTTGTATATATAAAAAAATTATATATATTATATAATATTGTTTTCTCTCTTGTCAGGTCCAAGAGAATGCCAAAGTTTAAAGGACATAAAACAGATAGAGGTTCCTGGATGAAAATACCATGAAAAACGCTGTTGAAAGTATTTTGACTGGCAAAATGTCAGTTCGTGTAGCTTCCCAGAGATATGGTGTTCCGAAAAGCTCGTTGAATGACCGTACAAGTCAGGCACGCCAAGGAAAAGAAATTTCTTTTAAACCAAAACTTGGCCGAATTGAAAATACATTCTCTGATATACTTGAGGACAATCTAGTAGATCACATTAACTCGCTCGACTCCAGACCTATGCCATTAACTCGGAAAGAGTTCCTGCGTCTAGCATGCGCTTTGGCTGAACATTTGGGAATTGCCAATCGTTTCAACAAAGAGCAAAAAAATGTCAGGAAAGGAATTTTATTATGGTTTTATGACAAGGCATCCAAATTTGTCTCTGCGTATAGCCGAGTCAACAAGTCTAATGAAATGTGTAGGTTTTAATAAACCACAAGTTGACCAGTTCTTTGAGTGTTTGGAAGTCATAACGACAAAGTTCCAATTCCGTCCTTACAAAATTTACTATGTGGATGAAACGGCGGTCAGTGTTGTCCATAAAAATAAGAAAGTAATTTCTCAAAGAGGAAAACGGCAGGTGGGCAAATTAACTTCCGGAGAGAGAGGGATAAACATAACAGTGACCTTCTGTATGAACCCAGTTGGCCATTTCATCCCTCCTATGTTTATTTATCCAAGGTCCCGAATGAAGGATCGTCTGATGATTGGGGCACTGGCAGAAAGTATTGCATTCGCCCAACCGAATGGTTGGATGAACAGTGAATTGTTTTTGTCTTGGCTAAAACATTTTGTTCGATTTTCACACCCGACTGCAGAGGAGCCAGTTCTTCTGATTCTTGATGGCCATGGCAGCCACAAGGATCTAGAAGTTTTAAACGTTTGCATCTCAGAATAACGTTCATATGGTGAGCTTACCACTTCACACGAGTAATAAGTTGCAGCCCCTAGACAGGACATTTATGAAACCATTCAAGATGGCTACAATGAAGAATGCGCCACATGGATTGGGCAAAATGAAGCATGAGAATAACCGAGGACGATATTGCTGGTCTGGTCTCTAAATCCTATGTGAAATGTAGTCTGTTAGATATCGCAAAAAAATGGCTTTGCATGCACCGGAATGTATCCCATGAACTCTGCAGTATTCACAAAAGATGATTTTGCTCCTTCAAAACTAAACGACATACCTCAAGACCCTCAAGCATCCACCCCTTAAGTATCTACCCCATAAGCATCCACCTCTCAGAACCCCACCCCTTAAGCAGCCACCCCACAACCTAACATAGAAGGCACATATCCATTCCAAAAAGCCATGGAAATGTTCCGGATGCGTCTGTTTGTCGAATGAACGTTCGAAAACGGAAACACAACGTAGCGAAATCTTAACGTCTTCTCCATACAAAAAAGGGTTCCCATGGGAAAGTTCCCGACGACGACCCAGACCTCGCCATTAGTTTGCCTATGCTTATAGCAATGGCTGATGCCGTGAGGGTTGGCCTACGCTGAAGATCGCTTTATACAACCAATCGATCTCGGCTAAATAGTGAAAATTTCTCCCTGATAATTTGATTAATAATTTAATTTAATTTGATTGATAATTTGATACAAAAATGTAATATTCGGGGCTGGGCCATTTGCTACATTGTGTGGGCCTAGACCTGCATTTAGGGCCTAAGGCATTGTACAGACTATCTATACCTACACAGGTATTATTAGTATTAGTAGTTTTAGGGCGCTTCAACGGCAAAGATTATTCGCGCCTTTAAGATATTTAGTTAACTATGTATGAATGTAAAATACGGTTAATAAGGTTAAATTGTGTTTTTCAAATCATTGTCATGAAAAGAATTGCCAAGGTTGATATATTTGTAAACAAGCCAAATCGGGAAAAAGGTATACATGCTAAAGTTGTCATATGTAGAAAATGCCAAATTACCAAATCATAATCAAAATCAGGAAACGTTGCCAACGTCGTCATAATGAATAGCAAGTCAACATGCTTCATGGATTTTATTTATTTATTATTATTATTATTATTATTATTATTATTATTATTATTATTATTATTATTATTATTATTATTATTATTATTTTATTGATGTATTTCATACAACTCGGTTACAGCCGGAGCTAACATGTTGTACGGACTTACGTCAAGTACTTCCATGTGTACCTATTACATACATTATTACTTTGTCTTAACTCTAACTAAAATAAGTCATTTATAATTTGTAATATTGTTTGTAGATGATGTTTTCTTCTGCTGTGTACGGTCGTGGCCGATTTCTCGTCGCCATCCTAGCATTTGCTCTTCGGACTATGGGAAACCACGAAAACCATGTCAGATGGAAGCTGTCTCGAATCTCGAAGTATCATTCTTAGTTTAGAAATTTACGCACTATTCTACACACGTGTTGAGTATTACTGCCTTTGTAGTCTCGATGTATACATGGGTGAAGATCTAGTTGTTTAATGCTTTCATGTAGCTTCTTCGGTATGATTGCCGTTGGCTGATATAATGAATGGGATTGTATTTACCTTTTTCTGTTTCCACATCTTCTTGATCTCAATTGCAAGTTCACTATACTTGTCAATTTTTTTCTTCCACGTGGTCTCGACGTTATGGCACATTGGGATAGCAACGTCGATAAGGGTAGTTTCTTGTTTCTTCTTGTCAATTATTAAATCCGGTCTGTTGTGATGTATCGTTTGGTCTGTTATAACTGTGCGGTCGTAATATAATTTGTAATCTTTACTATCTAGTACTTTCTCTGGTTTGTATTTGTAGTAAGGTGTGTGTGTGTCAATGAGGTTGTACTTGATTGCTAGTTTTTGATGAATAATGTTAGCTACTTGGTTATGTCTGTAGAGGTAATCTGTTTGACATAGTGACTTGCACCCGGATATGATGTGTTCGATTGTTTCACCCTTTGCACTACATTTTCTACATTGATCGTTTACTGTCGCATCTTGTATTATGTATTTTTTATAATTGTTCGTCGCAATCACTCTGTCTTGAATAGCCATCATAAAACCTTCTGTTTCTCCAAATAGTTCCCCGTTGTTTAACCACCTATTTGATGCTTTAATATCTATGTGACCTTTGTGTAGTTCATCATAATGTCTCTTGTGTAGGGTCTTTTCTGAGAGACGTAACTCTTTTGAAGCGTCAGTTATGAGTTTCCCTTGTAGATTGACATTTTCGTTTGCTAGATTGAGTGGAGTTAATGATTTGTCAGCTAGCACCACAGCCCTATGCAGTGTGGATTGGTTGCACTTTGTAAAAAAGTATTTTCTTAAAATGTCTAGTTGTTTATAATATAAGTTGTTCAGATCAATTAGGCCCCGTCCTCCTTTTTCTCTTGGAAGTGTCAATCTCTCTATTGCTGATTTAGGATGATGTATTCTGTGTTTGGTAAGTGTAGTACGAGTTAATATTTCCAACGCGTGGATGTCTGTCTGCGTCCATTTAATGATTCCGAATGAATATGTCAGTACTGGTATAGCATATGTATTTATTGCTGTGATCTTGTTTTTACCGTTTAGTTGCGTCTTGAGGATAGACTTTAGTCGTTTCTTGTATGTATCTATCAATTTTGCTTTCATTACTTATGTTCAATTCTGGCAGCTTGTGAGAATCCTAAATATTTGTATACATCGTTATCGTCCATTATTCCAATCCTATTTCCATCATCTAGCTGGAACTCTTCTGCTTGTGTAACCTTACCCTTTTCGATATGTAGCGTCTTACATTTGTCTACTCCAAACTCCATGCAGATATCTTGACTAAATTCTAATGTTGTATTTGACTAGACTGTTTAGTTGAGCAAAATTTGATGCATACAACTTTAGGTCATCCATGTAGAATAGGTGGGAAATTGTGTGACATACCACATTATTGTCCTTAATTTTAAATCCGTATGTCGATTCGTTAAGCATATGTGACAGTGGGTTTAATGACAGACAAAACCATAATGCACTTAATGAGTCACCTTGGAAAATGCCACGTTTAATTTGTATTGGATCTGTAGTTATCTGCTGGTTTTTCATATTTAGTTTTAGTGTTGTTCTCCATGTCTCCATTACTGTCTTCAAAAAGTTTACAATTACTGGGTTGATTTTATATATTTGTAAAATCTGAATAAGCCATGTGTGTGGTGTTGAGTCAAAGGCTTTCTTGTAGTCAATGTAGTTTACGTGAATATTCCTTTTCTTATTGTGTGCCTGATTCATTACAGTAGAGTCAATAATAAGTTGTTCTTTACATCCCTGTGAGTTCTTACAGCATCCTTTTTGTTCCTCGGCCATGATATTGTGTTCTTCGCAATGATTATATACTTTATTTTTTATGCATGAAGTCAATATTTTATATATAGTTGGTAGACATGTAATTGGCCGATATTTACTTGGGTTCTTCGTGTCATTGTCCTTTGGTTTGAGAAAGGTTACTCCTTCAGTAAAGAATTCGGGTATTTCTTTAACTCCATTTATAAACTCGTTGAGACATTTTCTAATTTGATTGTGAGTAGTATTGAATTTCTTATACCAAAATTTTTGAATATTATCATTACCTGGTGCTTTCCAGCTATGTGTAGCACTGATTGTCGACTTTAATTCATCAATAGTTATACCTTCGAATCTCATCTCATTAATATCGCTCATCCTAGCTATTTCATCTTGAATCCATTGTGCATCCTGGTTGTGTGCTACCGGGTTACCCCATATTCCTGTCCAAAACTCTTCTATCTCTGTCTTAGTTGGTGTTCCATTTCCTATTATTTCTTCGGTACTAGATAGTTGTTGGTAAAACTGTTTTTCCTTTTCTTTAAACATTCGGTTTTGTTCTTTTCTAATACTACATTTTTTATATCTTTTTAATCTCTTAGCTATTATTATTATTATATTATTATTATTAGTATTATTATTATTATTTTATTATTATTATTATTGTTATTATTATTATTATTATTATTATTATTATTATTATTATTATTATTATTTTTTTTTTTTTTTTTTGAACTGTAAATTTTTTTGTCGTCAGATTACAAAGGTAGAAATGTGATAATTTTTTTCATATTGTCATGTAACAGGGTAGTTTACCCTTGTTACTAGTTTTACCATGGAGGGTTTTCAGTCTCCTGGTGTTAGGGTTGTCCCCTGCCCAATCTCTGTAAAAAAAGAATGTTTGGTTGCGTCATAGAATGTCGATTTTAAAAACGTTTGATGAAAATTAAACAGTTACGTTCGTGTTGTTTTTTGGAAAGAATGCGAACGTATTCAACGTTGGAAAGGATTTTTAATGAGGCCAGGGGGGAGTTTCCATACCTTACATCTTGAAGACATGGTGGGAGTTGGGAGTAGACACGTTTTTTGGCGTCAGACAGGGAAGAATCCAGGAGGGGACGAGAGAGGGGGTCTGATTTTGGGACTTGGCCTCATGGGAGGGGAAGTGCGAGGGTATGGGTTCGGGGCTTGGTGGTGCCCAAAAGGGGCGGCGGATCGGGATTGTAATTCGGCTTGCATAAAGACAGGTGTCTTCTGCCGCCCCGAGGACCAAACCCAAACGTTTAGATCATCACCAGGACTAGGTGCCCGTACTGGAAATCACCTAAGAAAAATCGCAAGCTGAGGAAACAAATTTTAACTCGTCACGCCCCGACGTCCACAAACCCCACCGAGCCCCACGAAAACGCCCGCCGAGCCTACCGACCCCCACCGTGAGAACGCCCGCCGACGCCCCCGGCGCCCTCCGACATCTAGGGCCCGCCGTCCCCCCACCGCGACCTCCGAGCCCAGCTACAACCGTCGACGTCTACCGGGGGGACCCGGCCATAACGACTCCTCCATACCGGGTTCGGGGTAGGGTAAGCCTAGGGCTCACTTTTAACAAATTTCTTAGAGTAAAGGGTGGACCACGTTCCCAAACGAACTTTCTGGGTGAGCTGATGACCAGAGTAGGATTTAAAGGGCAGCAAATACAGTGTGTCTCTTTGGTTGAATCGGTGTTTAATTGTTTTTTCAAAACCCTAATTTAATCCCATCCGGACCACCTATGCTTTCCTGGTCACTTAATGGTGAAATGTAAAAACCAAACATAAAACGGCTACGCCCCGTATACCTACCGCTGATTCAACCCCAAATCAGCAGTTACATTCGTTATTTATGACAGGGTGGAGGCCCCGATCTGTTTTGGTGTGCTCTGTGTGTGGTAAAGGGGTTAAAAAATGGTTAATTATTGGGGGGTAATTAGTTTGATTTTGAATGGGTTTTAAAAGGGATTGATTAGAATGTGTTATTTTTAATTACTAGTAATTAAAATTTTTTAAAATTGGGTCCCGTCTGGTGTTATTTTTTTTGTGGGCTTTTGCTAATTGATTTTATGATTTTCTCAATTCAAAAATTAAAAAAAGTCCGCCCCAACCGGGAAAATCGAACCCGGACTCCCACATTCCAGGGGGGGACGTTTTTAACCACTAGACCTCAGGACGGGTATATTTTTCTCTGTTTGTAGTTGCATTATACTCTGAAGGGTTTTTTTTTTTTTTTTTTAATTTCAAATTGTAGAAAATAAAAACAATTACCCCAGGGAGTGTTTTCCCGATCAAAAAATCGAGAAAATGATTATTATGAATTTGGCTAATTGCAGAGTCTAAGATGTGTTTGATAGGGCGCGTTGCTTCGAGTTAAGTAACTTCTCTGGATGTCTTTGTCACAAACCGGGGATCGGGGCAATGTTCTGTACCCCTCTGGCTCCTGTTTGGGTCGGTGCGCGGGCTCGGGCGAGGCCCCGGCTCGGACGGCCGCCGTGAGTGGTCTAGAGATGCGCCACCGCGGTCCCCCCGTTTTTTTTTAGGCATGGGGGAAAACTAACGTAGTTTAGCTCTGTAAGTGCAGGGTTTTGGAGCACCCTGTTCGTGTAAGGGCTATGTGGCTGTGCTACTAGGGGGGTGTTTTGTTTGATATGTTGTGTTTGGGGTGTGAGACTTACGCATCCAAGGTTTAAATTTATTTTCGAAAATATTATAAAATTGGTTTTCTTAATTTTCCTGAGGCTAACAGACGTTCGGTCGGGCACCCGCACTTGGAGATAGGCAGGCATTTCCGCATTACTAGTTGACATCCAAACTGCATTCGGGTTTTTTGGGCCCGGGTTTGTGACTGGATTTGGTGATCGCTGGTTGCTCCGGCACGTGTGGCTACATTGTAGTTTACATATCGTTGTTGCGGTCATGTCTTGTTTTTGATTGATGGAGGATTACTACTGGGGGGTAGAATATTAAAAATATTTGCCGTGCTGATTGTTTTTCTAGAGTCAACTATTCTATGATTATATTTTGGTATATAATAATTGTTCGTTGTATGGCAATATATTGGTTTATTCAAAATGGTTTCGGAAATGATTATTAAGTCTGGGATTTTATTATCGGGTGATGAAATCTCGATTTTGATGAAAGGTCCAAATTTTTTTTGGCCCTGAATTTTGGTTTTTTCAAAAAGATTAGCCTTAGGTGGTCACTCATATGAAATGCCCAAGGCTTTTGGGGGGGGCCATGGTTTCGCATTCGAAAGGTTCGGTGTGATATTGGGGGCCCGGGTTCACCCCCTTGGTTAAGTATTTCTTGCGTTACGGGCTAGGTCCTATATTTTTGGTACAGAAGCGGGCATTGTGTATATTTTGCTGTATAGCACGTGGGGATTGTCGGTCTGCTAGGGCCCTATATGGAAAATCATTATTCTGGGTGCATACCGATGGTTATTCTTGGGGAGATCTTTGTTATTAAAAAAACCTAACGGTTTTAATTATTATATTTTAGAAGGGTACTTACGTACCTGGCTAAGATAATTGAGTTTTTTCTCTGGCTGGGGAAACACTTAAGGGCGCAGTGTGATAGTACGTTCTGGGGGACGCTTCGTCATGGGTCACACATGGGGGGACGGTAACTTGTTTATACTGGTGTAATACGGGTTTTTGGAATTTTTCATGGGGTAGTCCTTTGGTTTGTATTGCCCAGTTTTGTCTCTGCATTTGTTTGTCAGGTGAAACGTGGTCTAGGTGTAAAGTATGTAAAAAAGTGGGGGGTATGACCCTAGTTTGTTTTGGTTTGGGTTTGGGTAAAGGGTTTTGGGACTTGTGGGGTTTTATTCTTGGGGGTGTCCTGATGGGTTTGTTTTTTTCGGTTTAGAAAAGTTAGTTTTTATTTTCGCCTTCACTTTTCGTGACGTCGTTTTATCAAATAGGTTTTTTTTTTCGTACAAATATAATATGTTGTATATTATATGATAGTAAAATTTTTGTATAATTTTGGTTTAGGGAACGGGAGACCCCTCTTTTTGTCTATTTATAATTCTTTATAGTCAAGGGTGAACGCTGGTTTGGTTGAAATGTAGGTTACTTCCTTTTTTTCCGAGCTTTTGGTTGGTTCATCTGGGTTTTGGTTTGAACTTTAAATTTTTTCTGTTTGTTTTGTTTTACGTTAAATTTTATTCAGTTTTAAAAAAGGATAAAATTTTATGAGCAATGGATAACAAAATGTTTAAAATTTAAATTAAAAGTGAACCACCGGTTTTTGCGTTTTTTCTGGATGTTTTCATTTCTTGTGTGGCTGTCTGGGCCCTGGTTTTAGCCGAGACTACTGTAAAGCAAAGAGGTCATACTTTGTTAAATTTTGGGGGGTACGACTGTGGATAGTGGGTTTAATCTACTCTCGTGACAAGTAAGTTTTGGGAGCATCATTTATTTTTATGTTTTACTTTTTGTAATTTGATAAAGTAAATTTTTTATATAAATTTATGTTTTTTTATGTCTATTTTTTTTGTTTCTATAAATTTTTAATGTTTGAGTAAATTTTCAAAAGATTTAATTTCATTTAATTCGTTCAAACTTTGCAGACTGTTATAAGTAGCAAGTAACTTTGTTATTTATTATTGTAAAGATTTTTCAATTCAGTAGAAAAAGGGGGAGGGGGGAATAATCTGATGTAAAGTTTTGCAAACAGTGGGAAGGTCTTGGCGTGGAATGTCGGTCAGCCCCACGATACGATACGATTTCTACGATGTTCTTGGTATACTTCTGTTTTAGTTTGTTTTTTCTGTTTTAAATATTTTTTTTTGGGTACCTTTCTTCTTACCTGTTTTTGGGCTGTCCTCTTGTCACGAGGGCTGCAGTCTTGCCTGCAATTTTTGGACGAGTCTCGGAGAAATTGTCCTGGACTACGTCTACACTGTCGGGGCACCTGTCATTTACTTCATTGATAGGGAATTATAAACAGGGGATTTAAGAAAAAAATTTACTTAGCAAAGACAGTATTTTAATGTTTGTGTTGTTTTTTTTTTGTGTTGTATGCCAAAAGGGAATTAAAAAAATAAATATATTTTGTTTTTTTTGTTCTTGGCTTGCCTGTGTTAGTTTAAATTCGATTTTTCAGGGTAAAAGAAAAGGTTTTGATGCTGACCTACAGAGGTTTTTCGCTTGCCCGGAAAGTTTACTGTCGGTAGAGTCGAGTTTTTTTTTTTTTTTCCCTTTTTTTTATATTGTATTCCAAAAGGGAATCTGTGCTATGGTTTTCGTATGAACTGGAATTCTAAGTTGTTTTTTTTTTTTTTTTTTTTTATCACTAGATTTTTGCTATAGTTATCCTTGTATGGTATTGGAAGTTTGTGTGTCGTATGGGGGAATTGAAATGGTTGATGTCGTCGGGGGGATACTTCGGAGGATGAAGAGTAGCGGGAAAAGGATTCAAGAGATGAAGAGGAAGCTGGGCAAGAGGTGGAGTTTCGACTTGGGGAAAAATTACTTGAGAAACCCGTTTTACCTTTTAAATGATCAAGTCGATATTTTGGGAAAATGGACCCGGGGGGTCATGTAACAGGGTAGTTTACCCTTGTTACTATTTTTTCCATAAGGGTGGTTTCAGTCTCCTGGGGTTTTTGGTTGTCACCTGTCGCAAACTCTGTAAACAACGAATGTTTTGGTTGCGTACATAGGAAATTTGGGGACTTTGTTAACGTTTGATGATAATTAAACAGTTACGTTTTTTGGAAGATGAGAACGTATTCAACAATTGGGAAGGGTTATTTAATGGGCCCGGAGGGGAGTTTCCCATACTTTACATCTTGAAGACGATGGTGGGAGTTGGGGAAAACACGTTTTGGCGCCAACATGGTAACAGGGGGGGGACGAAGAGGGGGTGCTGACTTTGGACTTTACCTCTGGGAGGGGGAGTGCGAGGGTCTGGGTTCGAGGCTTGGTGGGGACCAAAGGGGGAGCGGATCGGGGGTTGTAAACGGGTTTTTGAAGCTAGTGTCTTCTGGCCCACCCGAGGACCAACCCAAACTTTTTGATCATCACCAGGATAGTGTCCGTACTGAAAAACCCTAAAGAATCGCAAGCTGAGGAAACGAAAATTAACTCGTCCCCGCCCGACGTCCACAACCCCACCGACGCCACCCACGATAAAGCCCCCCCGACCCCACCGACGCCCACCTCGGAACTCCGCCGACGCTCACCGGCGCCCTCCGACACCTACGGCCCCCATCCCCACCGACGCCTCCGACGCCCCGCTACAAACCCTCGCGTCATCCAGGGGCCCTACGGCCCTAACGACTCCTCCTACCGGGGTTCAGGGTGAGGGGAACCAGGGTCACGTTAAATAATTATCTTAGAGTAAGGGATGGGGGTCCACGTTCCACGATAAACCGTGCATGGGTGAGCTGATACCGATTGGGCTTATGCAGCAAAAGTGTTCCTTTTGTTGAAACAGGTGATTAAATTTTGTTCAGAACCTAACTCTATCCCACCCGGAACCACATTCAGCTTTCCCGGTCACTTAATGGTGAAAGTAACAAACCCAAAATCAAACAGGCTACGCCCCAGATATACCTACCGCTAATTCAAAACCAAACAGCAGTTCTTCGTTATTTATGCAATATGAATGATTTAAATTCAAATTGGAATCTCAACCCAAACAACTTAGGAGTCATCAAAAAATGATAAAAGGATACAAAACATCACATGTTCGCAAATCGGAGCAATCTTATCTCTGGTAAAAAGATAGGCATGGGTGAGGTGTGTGTGCCCTATTCGTACTCGCGCCAATACAACCTCCTCACGACGAGAAAGTATGGAAGAAGGGGATCGCACCTTCAGTGAAAGACAGGGCATCACACGACGCAGCTTATTATTCTACAAAGCATTCCAACAATCCTGACCTAATTTCAACATATGGTTCTTGAACCCACTGTGGACATCAGGAACAGGTACGAGGTCTAAATCAGTAGAAGCTTTTTGCGTTGCAGCCTTGGCTGCCAAATCAGCCTCCTCGTTGCCAGAGATACCTGCAAGACCAGGGCCCCAGCAGAACATGATTTTGTAGCCTCTCGCATGAAGTTTCTCCATGAATAACTGAATGTCTATTACTAAACGGTGGGTAGAGAACATGACGTGGAGTGACTGAAATGCACTTAAACTATCTGAACATACCATGAAGCTTCCACATCTTTGTTTCATAATATATTTCAAAGCTTCTCGTATGGCATACAGTTCAGCAGTAAAAACAGAACACATGTCATGAAGTCTGAAACCAACACTACTGCCGCCACAATAGTAAGCGCAACCAACCTTCGAGCCAGTTTTAGATCCATCAGTGAAAATGAATTTAAAGATACCTACACAGGCTTTTGGGCTGGGCCCTATCCACAAAATCTCTACAAGAATGTAATGTCTTTATATATTTGCTTAGAAGGACAGAAACTGTGGTGTTCCAGGATTTGAATGTAGCGCCAGGTCCTTAGGCGGCGCAAAGAAGCATCTTCCTATCTTTTGTTTCGTGATAAGCCTACCAACGTATTCACTGCTCAGAGCCCGGGTTTCTCTGCGAGAGGTCAATAGCCTCTGTCTCTCGGAGGCGGTGGAGGTATTGACTAGCCATTTCAACCAAGGCGAGTCCATGTTCACAGCTCGATGAAATGCGAATCCAGAATCAGTAAACCAAGGGACACTGTCAATGAATATGTGGCCGCACTCCGCCAGATAACGGAATTGTGCGAGTTTTCCGGATCTCGAGGACAGGTTAATGGTGCGGGTGATATGTGGGTTTATGAATCCTAAAATTCAAGCTTAACTGATTAAAATTAAGAATGCAACCTTCCAGCGGGTAAAAAAGGCGGCGGTTAGTGAAGAAAATGCATCCCAACACGTTTTCGAGCTACAAGGCCAAGTGGGGACTGCCAGCCGGGCAGGGACAACCACAACCTGAGGTTCACTACCAGTCATCGGGGGGGGGGGGGAGGGTCAAGTCCATGGGGGAGGAGACCAGACCTCTTGTTGGCGTTGCAAAGCAGAACCATGCGGTACGATTGATTGGATATTGTTTAACGTCTCATATTTATGCAACTTGGCTAATCGAGATGAAGGGTGGGACGTAAGGGGTGACGCGGGGGACAAGGGGTGGACAGGCCTGTGCTGGTCAGAACCAGCCACAAGCGTATGGGAACTGAGGACGTAAAAACGAAGATTGTAGACTTAATTTTTAATTCCTTGAATATTTTATGAATTTAGTACACCAGCAAGTACCCTATTGTTCATTATTTCACCGCTTTTTAAAATGGTTTTGTGTTGCCGTGCAATCATGGCCCAATAATTTTGCCATTGATGTTCTAGGCTCGATTGATTGGGTATTGCTTTACGTCTCATATTTATGCAACTTGGCTAATCGAGACGAAGGGCGGGACGTAAGGGGTGACGCGGGGGGCAAGGGGTGGACAGGCCTGTGCTGGTCAGAACCAGCCACAAGTGTATTGGGAGGGCAGGGGTTCCCCACGTCGTGGTCGTCTCCGTCTGTGCCATCATCTGTCTGTGTTGTCATTGTCGTCGCCGTCGGGGAGGTAGTCAAAGGGAAGGGGAAGGTACCCCGACGACGACCCAGAGTTGTTTTGATTGGATATTCCTTAGCGTCTCATATTTATGCAACTTGGCTAATCGAGACGAAGGGAGGGACGTAAGGGACGCGGGGGGACAAGGGGTGGACAGGCCTGTTCTGGTCAGAACCAGCCACAAGCGTATGGGGAGGGCAGGGGTTCCCCCACGTCGTGGTCGTCTCCGTCTGTGTAATCATCCGTCAGTGTTGTCATTGTCGTCGCCGTCGGGGAGGTAGTCAAAGGGAAGGGGAAAGTTCTTCGACGACGACCCAGAGCTCGCATTAGTTTCAGGAAGTAAAACTCCCCTAGTCACGGGCCAAATCACGAGAAGGTTGACAAACTTTCGTATCTGAAGGTTGGTTGAAAGTTGGTCAATCTGTGGTAGTCTTTTTACATGCTCATTTTGCATATATGTCTGCTTGTTCGTTGCCAAGAATCCCTGACAAACACAAGGAAGAAAACCTCCTCCTGACGAGAAAGTAGGGAAGAGGTGGTCGTACCTTCAGTCTTCGGGAGGGCACACACTACACAGCATGTGAGTCTGTTGAGCGTCGTAACAGACATTACCTGACAAGCAGGGTAGAATAAAAAGCTAACGGAACCTGCCAGTCTGGACGGAAAAGACAACCTCCTGAAGTAAACTAACATTTAACAGAACAATGTGAGGACACAACAGCCAAGACTTGCTGAAACACCAACACCAACCTTTGAAACACGTCGCTAATCTCAGTCTCATACTGCTCGAATACTGCAACATCTTCCGGCGCAGCATTGACGGGAATCATCTCTCTTATCCTCGCTCCGCGGTGATTTCGGATCGTACAGTCGCCAAGTACGTGGCACAATGTCACGCCATGTCGAGGTTCTACTTTGAACACGGCCTCGTAGACAGTACCGTGGAAAGTACTTCCGATGTCACCCTAGTAGATTTGTTGACTAGGAAGAGGCTCGCCACCTATTTGACGAGAAGATATCGGGGACATGTCGGCGATCGACTATTACCGTTGGGCTTCGATGCCAATGTCATACTCTTACAACCAAAGGAACGAAACATGTCTGCCGGTGCACTAGTGAACCTGTGCTCCGGTCCATTGAAACACATGTTGGCAGCGTCGCTCCGTCCACCCCATATCGATAGACTTCTATTCTACATGTATGGCAATTTAGGTGTAACTTATATGTATGTCATGTATGTAAGATAAAAGTAGCATATAAATTTCTTATTAAAATTTTACCCAAGTTTTGGGACATTCATATATGACAGAATATATAAACTTATAAAAATCATACACATTTATTACATAATATTCGTGATATACCGATGCCAGATTTATAAGAACATTATGTGTTATATAAAAGAAAATTTATGTAACTTGTATAATCAATATAATCATCTTACATGAAACATATATTTTCATCACAAATAAAACTAATATGAATCATACATCTTCAGTATCAGTTCAGTTCAGTAGGTTTCGCATCGTTCTCGAGATATCACGAAAAAACTAATTTCGCAAAGTTTTCATTTGCTACTATACCTCCTTACCTTATACATGTATAAAACATTTGCGCATCTCTTTAGATGCGCCGCCCTCAAGAGTGACATTGACTCCCTGCCCGATGATCTGAGCAGGATAGAAAAGGAGGCAGTCTTATATTGGATATAGGTGGAACCAGATAAGGTGGCGGTCGCCGAGGGATCGCAGCACTGTCGTCCACGCACTATGGCCACAGGATAGACCAACTTGTTAATGAATGTCAGACATGATGTAAACAATGGCCTGGGCTAAGTCTAGTTTGTCTAAGCCTATGATTAGGCCTATCATTTCAACAAGTTTCTAGGTTAAGAGAGGCCAAGGTGTTATCTGTGGTGTTAGCCTAGACCTCTGTGTTTACCTAGTAAACAGAATGAATGAATTTTTTTTTTACAATCTTGAGTGTTTTACACTCTTTACAGATTTTGTAGTTACATTGTTGTTAATATGCATTTTTATTAATCATGATTCTAATATAAGACTAACTAAGATGAAGTTAGATTTTGTAATTGCATAGTTGGAATGTTTACTGGTGATCTATGTTTATAATATAGGCCTAAAACTAAAACTAACACTAAGAGTAATTATATAATCAAAAGTAACATAATGCTAAAACTAAAAGTAAAGAAAAGAAGATAATATAATCTGATTGTGACATGCAACAGTAGCATATTGCAACAGTGTTGTTTATGGCCCTAAACTAACTTTTGAAACTCGTTTTTAACAGTAAATATTTTTTCTTTTGTAGGTGCCAACTAAAGTGTTTTGAGAAAATTGATATTAATCAACAAGCTTCTACAAAAAATGAGCAGGACATATTTATTCAAGGCCTAGTTGACGCAGTTCCCGTAAAACAACGCCGACCTCGTTAAGACAATGCACAATTACGCACATCGTCGTTTGTGTACCATGCGATGGTGGGAGAACAGCGTGAAATGATATGTAAAAATGCCTTCTTAAGTCTGCATAGTGTATCTTCAAAGCAAATGCAAAGGTTGTCCACTTTGTCTTAAGAAGGAACACATTTCTTCTAGAATGATATCCCAATAATGTAATTTTTTCAGATTTTTGTTGCAACTTTGAAAAGTTGAACAATGCATTAGTCAAATTCAACGGTGTTTGAGAATTAATTCTGTGGACGTAGAGGAAGTGTATATGCAAAAAGGGGGCTAATGAGGTTGCATCCTTCATTCTAAACTATATAACTGAAAACCATACCTGATACTGTTGAGGAGCTTTATTTGTTTTATCATTATTATTATCATCATTCTTTATTTAGCACAATGCAAATGACCAAACCAATGACAATGTAAACCATACGCCAAGCCGCCGGCATATTGTCAATGACGATGAGATTGTATTCTTGAATTCTGGACAAATAGGCCTAATATGTTGGAATCCATGATGTATAACCTGTCCTAGTATGTTGGCAGCCATGTATAGTATTTGTATTTTGTAGCCTAAATATATTTTATATGCTAAGGTTGGCGACACTTCTCTTGCAAGGCGTCACTTCTTCAACAGGCCGCTTTTTCTTGTCATCATGTAACTGTCTTGCTTGTGCTTTTCAATAAATAGTGTGTAATTATGAAGAGCAATCATCTTGTTATTTCACCACTGATCCAACAGGTTATGGTGCCCAGGCCTAAGAAATTGAGGTAACAGAAACTAATAACTCTACTCAATGACAGACAGTGATTGCAAGTAGTGATAGGCTCTCGTGTTCCTGAAGCTACTTTAAGCCTAGGCCTAGGCCTAGAGAAAATGTCGGACTCTGAGGACCCAGCTCCTAATATTGAGAAGCTAGATGGGCAATCAAACTATGGAAGCTGGAATTTGCTATGAGAATGAGTCTGATGTTAGAAGGGCTCTACGGCCATGTGGACGGAACGATAAGCTTAAACTCAACAAACAAGAGCCAAGATGAAAGGGCATTAGCCAAAATATGCCTATCGATCAAACCCCAATGTTATGTGCATGTCCAAGCGGCAAAAACCGCCAAGGAAGCCTGGGACAGCCTAAAAAATGCATTTGAAGGATGCAGCATGGCCACCACATTTGAGTTAACTAGAAAAATCTTTAATACTCAACAAGGAAGTTTTTCTAATGTGACAGATTACATAACAGACATCTTGTCTACAGCTCAAAGGTTGACCGATTTGGGAAAAACGCTCGATGATGAGTGGGTCGCTTTTGCCATGTGCAACGGCGTATCCAAAGAATACGAGGATTCAGTTTCGTCGCTTCACCGGCACCTCAAGCAAGGCGAGAAGCTAACCTCAAATGAGGTTAAGGAGGCCCTACTCGGCGAGGCAGAGAGACGGCGCGTCCGGGAGAACCTTCGAGTTCCAAGGCGGCGCTACTTTTGAAGAAGAAGACCTCTAAGAAAAAGAAAGAAAACAAACCGATCGTCTGCTACAACTGTGACGGACCAGGCCACAAGAGTCCGGATTGTCCTCTTCCAAAACAAAACAAGAAGAGAACATCACAGCAGAGCTCATCATCCTACAACAAAGAGCCGTCTGGGGGCAACAAGTGTTCAACTAACAAGTACTCTAACAACCAAATCCTCCTGACGCGAGCCCTAGAAGTGACCACTACCGAGCCAAAGGCGATGACAACCCAGGTGTCCGAGTCTGGATCATCTGGATGGGCCATTGACTCAGGTGCAACTAGTCATATGGCTAGGGACAAAGATGAAATGTTTGACCTACAACCCACTGATGCTGCCGACAGTAAAATGAAATGTGTTGGTATAGGTAAGGTTGAATTAAATCTGACGGGTGATGATGGTAAGTCTTTTAAAGTAGCTAACAATGTATTATGTACACCTGAACTCTCAACTAACCTTGTCTCTGTTAATAAGATGACAAACAATGGTTTTTATACCTGTATTTGATAACATATCTTGTAAAGTTTATCATATGTCAGATTTTGAAGTTAAGGGTACTGTAGAGTTTTCAGGTACCAAAAATGATGAAGGTTTGTACATGCTGGACTTGTGTAAACAGCCATTGAGGGCTCTTGCTGCAGTCTCTATATCCAAACATGAATTGTGGCACAAAAGGTTAGGCCATCTTAGTAGGAAAGGTATGAACCAACTTAAGAATGGGCTTGTCACAGGTTTGGAATTTGAGCAATGTGAAAAGAAGCAATGTGTAACCTGTCTAGAGGGAAAGCAAACAATTGCTCCTTTTCGCAAAAAGGGTAAACGGGCTAAGGAAATCCTCTGATGTAATGTCCCATCCCACTCCCCACAATCCACTCTGATGTAATGGGTCCTATGGAAGAAACATCCTGGGGTGGGGTTAGATATTGCTTGATATTTGTGGATGATTTTTCACGGAAAACGTTTGGTTACATGTTAAAATCTAAGGACCAAACAATTTCTAAATTTAAAGAATTCAAAGTGACGGTGGAAAATCAGACAGGAAAACGATCAAATGTTTAAGGTCAGACAGTGGCGGGGAATATATTTCAAATGAATTTGAAAAATTTCTTGTTGATTGTGGTATCAAATTCAAAGAACAGTTAGATATACTCCTCAGTTAAAAGGTGTTGCGGAAAGATGTAATCGGTCTAATGGAGAGCCCACTAGGTGCATGCTGTTTGAGGCAAAACTCTCTAAAAAATATTGGGCTGAGGCTATGAACACTGCTATCTATCTTAAAAACTTGTCACCCACCAAGGCAGTACAGGGGGCAACCCCTGAGGGGGCTTGGACGGGAAATCAGGTTGACAAGTCCCATCTAAAGATTTTTGGATGCAGAGCTCAGATGCATGTGTCCAAAAAACTCCGAACAAAGCTTGATAAGAAATCTAAGGGAAAAGATCTTTGTAGGTTATGACCCAAACACCAAGGCCTATAGGCTTATTAGCCAGATAACCCATACAAAATTGTAACTGCTAGAGATGTTGAATTCTTTGAATCAACTGTTGACAGCAGCCTAGCACAACCTGAACCTATCACCGAGGATAAGCCAGAGGACAACATGGAACTCCAAATACAGCATGCTCCAGTTGTAGGCCATGGTGATAGTGAGGGATCCCAAAGTGAACTAGAGTTCAGTGAGGGAGACGTCAGCACCTCGTCAGTGAGTACTAGTGAAAGTGAGGGCTCAGGTGATGACCCCTCAATTTTTGTTAATTGGTCCCCCCATCGTCGTTTTTACTTATTTCTGTTTACAATGAATAATTACAACTTGCGAGGAGATGAATATGACTCAAGACAGTGAACTTGCCTCACACGTTTCAACTCGACTCCTGGCGAGTACAGTCCATTGGAACGCGTAGGCCGTAGGCCTACATAATCTTGAGCAGTCGTCGCCGTGGTACTTTTCGGTTGAAAGTCCTTTTTCTTTAAAACAGCGACGTTAAAGGTTTTGTAGGTGGGAGTATTTTAGTGAAAAAGGTTGGTACTGTCTGCCATGTTGGCGTTGGCCGTGTCACTCCTGGCGCAAGTATGTAGCCGGAAAGGATGTTTTTGAGGCTTCGTTCGAAATAATTATGTTTTCCTGGCCTCCCGAAACTCAGACGGAGTTGATTTAGTAGTTGTGATTGTCTAATGACATGTTTCCACTGATTTTTTTCATTTTTTTTTGGGGGGGGGATGGGGGGTCCCGTTAATGAACAAGTACCATTGATTTTTACACTTGAAATAAGCCTGTGCTAAGGTTATCCAGTGTTGGTGAATCCATACAAATCTTGTTCTAACAACAAACTACGCGCTGGGCCCAGTGTATTTTAGAGTCCCAATAGGCCAAATGCTACGTAAAATATGGCCACTACACGGCTGGCGAGATGACGTCAGCGAGTGATAGATCTGTGAATATCGTTCGTCCGTGTGGCTCGGCGAGCGGCGAAAAGCTGCATTTCCATGCACCACCGGCCCATCATGGCGTCTGCTAGTTTTCGAGATAAATGGATCTCCTTAAGATTCTTTAAAAACAACGTATATCGTCAACAAAATATACAAAATATTGGTAAAATCTGTGATATAGAAAACATTAATCTCAACAGCAAAAGTGAAATAGCAAAAAACTCGCGATTCACAAACTTCTGAAGAATGAAAAGCCAACCACGCCAAGACCCAGAGGATGGGAAGCAATCCCAAATGAATCGATCTCACTAGGCCTACTAGAACTTCAGCGGAAATGCGAGGTAATGGAGAGGGACATCTCCAAACTCAAAGCAGAAAATATGAGATAACAGTTAGCATTGTCCGAAGCTGTAATCCTAAACCTATTTAAAATGCTTAGCCCTATCATAACACCCACTAACCTCAAAACGACACGAGTGCCATTGACTACAAACATAAAAGAAAACGACGTCCATTTGAATCCGACTACGACCACCAAAGCCGAAAAAGAAGTCGGGGAAACTGCTTTATCGGCTCTGGCACCTGAAACAGGAGTAGTTTACACCTTCAACCAAAAGAGCGCACCACATACCACCAAACAAATCAAGCCTAGGCCAAGTGTACTCCTTGTAGGAGACAGCCACATGAGAGACATTAGAGAGAAACTGCAGTGTCAGGTGGGATCAAAATATAGAATCAAAAACTTCTTCATTCCAAATGGGAAAATGGACAACATCGCAACGAGCCTTCAAACCACTCCAAGCTCTATAAACACTGTAGTAATTATTGGAGGAACAAACAACATTGAAGACCTAGAAATTTGTCCAGTGTCAAACTGTCAATTAGACAAATCGATTGAGGGCCACAATTATATATTAAAATAATGTACGTCAATGAGATGATAAATCAACTAACCAATCTACTGCCAAATGCACTCTTCATCGACATTAACCAACTACTATATCCAATACACTTCACTAAACAGGGTCTCCATCTAAATAAAAAAGGAAAGGATGTATTTTCAAAATCACTTCGAAACCACCTTATGAAGCAGCTTGAAGAGCCAGCCCCAACATAGGCATACCTAACCAAAACATAATGGACATGGAAATACCGGCCACAATGAGCCAGATAGCCAGCATGGCAGATACTTTTCTAGTCCAAGTCTTCTTTCTAAGTCAAACATCACTTAACAAACATAAAAACAAGGACAAGCACCGCGTATTCCCTTACGAGAGGGAAATCCCATCGACTCTCTACCGTACCCCAGCATCACAGCCAATAGACCGAACACCGAAGATGCCAAGGTCTTCCCCACCATGCGAATACAACAAAAGTATGTACTTACGTTGACCTAATTAATCTTTTAGGTAGCCTAAACATGCACACAATTTCCTCTTTATTACATGTAATATAGGACCTAAGAAGACTATGGTTTGACAGTGTCAGATTCTGCTTTCGATGCCTCCTACTGTTTTATGTTTGTTTTAGTCTTTTACAGGCAAATATAGATTTTGGCTCTGTATTGTCCAGATTTTTCCACAGATTATTTCGAACTTTACCAAATGCCTACGCACAATTGCCACGTTATTAATATTTAAAAATATATCCATACATCCTCAAAAAAATCATCATATAAATACAGGTTTTTGTTTAGTCTACTGTATCTAGGTCTTTCAAATGCTCCTGGGGCTGACATTGCTTTTAATTATTTGATTTAACCCTGTGTAAATAATTAATTTCAGAGTTCCAAACGGAGGTGATGCGGGTCCTAACGCTGCTCAAGCTTGAGCAAGCAAGCCAAACAAAAGCCATTAATGGCTTGCTCAAAAATTAAGTTCATGATATTGATGAACCAATGGAAGATTTTACCGCAGATTTGCCTGTGCGAACGCAACAGGAACTGTACAAGCTTGAAAACAAACTTGGCGACGGCAAATATTTTAAAAGCTTTGTAAGTATGCTTTATGAATATGTCCCCCGAGTACTCATTCAAGTTAACTGTCATATTTCACTAGAGTCTATACCCTACATTGTTATATTACATATTTTAATTTTAACTACCAGTAGGCCTACCTAATTATAAATTTGATCTTTTAAATTTTAAATAGGGCCTAGCCTATTGTATTCATAAAATAAATACTACCCAAATGCCAGGAGTAATGAAATATATCATCACAGCCAAATGTTTTGCAAAGTATTAAATATTTCAACTATATCAGGCTGCGAAAATGTTATCAAATTAGGCCTATTAGTTTTTACACTATTTTTATTGCTGGTAATTTTTTTAAGGTCAAAGCACTACGGACGATTGGTGGCAGGAACCATGGTGTTTGACATTGAGAGTCTAGTAGTAAGTGGCGGACACCGACACCGACCCCTATGATTGCTTCGAGTCCGACAACACGGAAATCTTTGGAAATGAGAACGAGCCACGGGTAGAGGGCGACGAGGAGTGCGTCGACTACCAATGCTCGCACAACGTGCGGCCCCACGCGCCCAATTCCGAGACGTAGTGCGAGAATCGCAAATTCCGCGCCCGTCAAGCGGGGACGCTTCCGCGTCTAAGCACAAAAGTGAGCCTAGCTGTTTACGGCACATCCTTTATTGAACTCTAATGTTTTGTAGTGGTGTTGTATATTATCAATTCAAAGGAATTTCTCTACTTGGTGACTTGGCCTCATTGTGTTGTAGTGAAGTAGGTCGAGGCACGGGGCTGGGGAGCTCGATGCGCGGGGGGATGAAACCACAGAGGACACTTGAGTGTCGACTGGCCAACAGTTAGGAGGTGTATTCACCCACCCAGTATGAGGCGCCGCAGTGCTAGCGTGGGGTAATAATAAAAATCAGTGCTTTTTGTGTGTTAGTCAAGTAAAGTGCTTAATATAAATAAAATCTATAAATCAATCATCTTCAATCTGCAATCAACAATATTGATCCCACGTGTGAGCTTGCCGTGGGATCTCAACAGCAACACTAACTACACTTCGCCCGTCGCAGTAGTACGGCTGGAGCGACATTCCGACGACGGTACAGTCTACACCAAGACTTTTTGCAACACCAAACGCACAGGTCAGAATGTTTCATTATAAAATTATCAGCAGTATCCCCTCGTAAAAATCGGACAATATTAAAAAAAGGAAAACAACTGAATTTAAAGTAATCCATGAATAGTGTGAACAATCAAGAAAAAGAAAGGAGAAGAACTTTAATTGCATTGGTTTAAAATATTGACTAAAGTATAAAATAATTATAGATTATATGATAAGTACTAAATTGCAAGTAGTTTGATAAGTCCACCACGTAATGTCTAGCTAACATTTCTAGAACCTTTGGAACGGTTACAAAAGAGAAAATGGCTTTTAACTCAGGTTCTTGGACTGGGCTGTTCTTGTTTATTCAGTTTCTTATGATATTAGACGCTAGTTTACTAATCTCGGAATTTTCCAATTTAATAGTAAAATTGAAGCAATGATAATGAATCAAAGAGCAAAAAATTGATTTTTACTATTTGTAGGTTATTGTCTGTGTGTTTGTGTAATGTTAATTTACCTTCATAAGTTCTTATTAATGATTTTGCTTTTCTCTTTGTTTGTTCATTATTGCTTTGATTATGATATAAACAATGTATTTTTAACTTTATTTTTCTGCCTAGATTGTCTGGTTGCCGCCCACTGATGGAGCTTGCAACTTGAGTTAGGTGTCCTGTATCATTGCTGTGATCAGTTTGACATGAACAATTTTAAATAATTATATATCTGATATAATTATATATATGAGTCAAGATTCGAACACAAAAATGAAGATTGAACACAAGAATAAAGATTTCGCGTTCGGTGGTTTCTTCCGCGAAAGTTTGATTATACTCCCTGATTTGCTGTTCCTGATTTTTGGCAAACCTCATATTCGTTTGAGTGAGATCGTCTAATAAATCAGTTTTTTCTTTTCGTTTTTCTTTTTTAATGTTTTTTTTTCTTCTTTTTCCTTTTTTCCTTTTTTTCCTTTTTTCTTTTTTTCCCCCTTTCTTTTCATTCTCCACCCTTTTTTATATTTGATTCATTCATTAAATGCATACAATATCATTTAATTTTTTACCAAAATTCTTGTGTTAATTAATGCATTGTTGTAATGCTGATATTTCAAATATTTACGAAAATGTAGTTTATTGTTGTTTCTGCATCTATGTAATTAGATATATTTAGTTGTCCTCCTTTGTAAATCAGTTTTACAACTGAATAGGATAGACGTTAAATAAATAATAAATAAATAAATAAATAAATAATAAATACGACAAAATTGGCCTAGGTCCCTAGATGTAAGCTTTAGCGAGGGACTATACGCAGTCGATGGCCCAGGTCATAGGCCTGGCCAAGCCCTGGGTAGGCCTAGGCCTTACAGTAAATTACATAAATGGAAGCAGTTTGGGGGACTATGCTAGGCCTAGGCCTAGCTAAACCTAGCCTTCAAAGGGAAAATGTTTTTTAATTAAGGTTCTTGGCCTATTCTTGTAAGACAAAATTGGCCTAGGCCCTTAGGTGTAAGCTGTGGCGAGGGCCTAGGCCAACGCAGGCGATATTCCAGGTCATAGGCCTAGGCCTAAGCCCAGCCCTGGGTAGGCCTTCACAGTAAATTACATAAATGGAAGCTTGGAGGACTATGCTAGGCCTAGGCCAAGCCAAATATAGGCCTACAAGCCAAATATAGGATTAGGCCAAGGGGGGGGGGGGGGGGTGAACTTAACATCATACCCATATTCCATAAGCCAACGTTACAAGCCAACAATAGGCAAAGGACTAGAGGCCTAAACTTAACATCAGTATGCCTGTATTGAATCCAATCATAAGCTGGGCTAGGTGTAGCATCATAACCACATTATAGCAAACACTGGCCTGACTAGTCTTGTATCATAGATTGCAAATATTCATTTCTTGATTTGAGGTGGGTGGACAGGCCTGTGCTGGTCAGAACCAGAACAGCCACAAGCATATGGGGTGGGCAGGGGTTCCCCCACGTCGTGGTCGTCTCCGTCGGGGAGGTAGTCAAAGGGAAGGGGTTCCCCGACAACGACCCAGAGCTCGCCATTAGTTTCAGGGAGTGAAACTCCTCTATTCGCGGGCCAAACCGCGAGAAGGTGTCGAGTTGGAATTTGAAGTTAGTTGAATATCTTGAAGTGAATAACCTCATATGTAAAAATCAATCAGGATTTAGACAGAAACACTCATGTGAGACAGCAGTACAGAATGCACTAAGTACATGGTTGGAGGCTAAAGACAAGAATATGTCAACTATAGTGGTAGGCCTATGTCTGGACCTGAAAAGAGCTTTTGAAACAGTGAATGTGGGTATACTTATAAATAAGCTAAGATATATGTATGGAATAAAAGGAATGGCACTAGAATGAATAAAGGATTTCATGACTCTGAGAAAACAGAAGGTTAGATATAGAAACAAGTTGTCGGATGAAATAGAATGCGATAAAGGAGTACCCAAGGCTCCATACTTGGACCTCTGTTTTTTATCATGTACATTAATGATGTAACAAAGAGTTGTAAAGTGGCTTTCATCAATATATATGCTGATGACATGCTACTGTCCATAAGTGGGGTATAATGTAAATGAAATAATAGGATTAATGAACATTGAACTGGCAAGAATATTTGTTTGGCTATGTATAAACAAACTAAAACTGAATGTATGTAAATCAAAAGGAATGCTAATAAGAGGAAGAAATGGTAAGGAGAGTGAATATGTGCTTAACCTAGAAGTTGGAAATGAAGTGATAGAAATGGTAACTGAATTAAAATATCTGGGCATAATAATTGACGACAAACTAGACTTTAAGTCACATGCAAACTTTCTAATTAAAAAAATTGGAAAGAGAATTGGGTATTTGAGAAGAATGGGAGGTAAATTGACAAGCTGGACCAGAAACATGATATATAATAGTATAATCAGACCCCAATTTGAATATGGTGCTACTATCTTGTATCAGCTGGGGAAAAATGATAAACAGAGATTACAGATACTGCAAAATAAAGCTACGAGGTGTATAATTAGGTGCGGAAAAAGAACCCCAATAGTACAGATGCTGAGTACATTGAAATGGTTAAGTGTTGAAAATAATTTGATAAACTTAGTATTAGTATTTATAAATTTTTATACGTTGCAAATTTGTAATTTCCATATCGTATCGAACTATGTTCAATAATAAAAAAAGTTTGGTACCAAATCATTCGTGACGAATCGATACATTGTTGTGAATCAATCTTGTGCTCGATATAAAATATTTACCGTCGATTTCGGCCCATTAAAGTTGGACATTGTCTAAAATCGGACGTCCCTGACGTCATTCAACATTGTACCCTTTACGACGGGTTCGATTTTCGGTACACAAACTATTGTTTTTCTGATACATACATCCCTAACGAAGGTGTTGAAACACGGAAAAGTTTTTTATGGGACGCTAAAATTCGACTTTTGAACATTTCAAAATAGCACTGAAAAACAAAAATTTTGGAATTTTTTTTTCTCGGTTTTAACGAAATTTCCGGGACAATTTTTTTCACTCTCTTCTGCATCCTTCTTTTAAAGTTTTTAAAA